>JAQFZF010005129.1:0-10121 GCA_034695365.1 Enchytraeus norvegicus
CACTGTGGGTTGTTTGGTTTGTTGTTTTTCATGCGTGTTTGTCTGTTGGTTATCTGCCATCTGGCGTTATAAAGATTAATATAAATGTAGGAATACTTTATAAAAGTAGGCCTATTTTAAATATTTCTATGAATGCCCTGAACTGGGTATGAGTTCTGTTGTTAGAACTCATCTCGAGCAGTTACAGATAGACGAAAGATATTAATAGACTTATCTAAAGCTAAAGCTTTAATAAACCGCATCCTACCATTGATATCAATCCAAGCATGTGCCACATTCTACTGAGTTTCCTTGATCATAAAGTCATATTTTAATTAAATTAAAATAAATAAACATCTAAGAACATTCCAATTCACTTTAGTGTACAGCTTAGGGGCACAGTCAGCCTTATTACGAAATGTTCTTTGATTTTGGATTATCTTCTACAATACAGTCAGATATCATATTAACTTTATCCAGCTATTCATTGGATATTATTATAATTATATTACATGCTGCTTATTAATGTCTTGCCTCGAGTCATTGTTGGCTTACAACTGGTGCGATTTACAATACACGCCGTTTACAATTTTACATAATAATTATGTACCGTATTTTCACACGTGCATTCCGGAGAATTGTCTCCTACTATAATTTGACAGCATTTGCCGACATCTTGAAATAAAATTTAATATCTGCATTTCATTTTTCTTTCATAGAGGCCGACCCTGTCTAGGTCTCTGTCTGTTTTCTCCTTTTGCCTTCTCTCTCTCTCTCTCTCTCTCTCTCTCTCTTTCTCTCTCTCTCTCTCTTTACCTCCTTTTCTTTCTTATTTTTTTACTTTCTCTCACTCTAACTCTGTCTGTGTCTGTTATCCCTGTTTCACACGCAAGTCTATTCTATATGATTGTTAACTCTTATTTCGTCAATGTTGTACATTGGAGCCAATGCTAATGTCTTCATACAATAAGCATTTGTTATGCTGGCGCCTTTCATACACAAAACAGCATATCGCACCAGTGACATAACTACTATTTACTACAAGCTAACATATTACAAGCACAGAGAATACTGTACACCAGATTGCTTGTAAATATGAATAATATTACTTTATTTCAATTATGTATACATAAAATGTAATGCCTGCAAACTGAACAGATATGTGATACTTTTTCTATACTTTGTAGGGATGAGATTAAAAGGCTTGCTGAAGGCTGTAACTAGGTAGGCCCTAACTGTCCTGTTTATCACAATTTTTCAATCGTCAGCTGGCGAAGTCATTGACATAATCATTGGATGCGGAGACTGACGTTAAACAGCTGTCATAATAATTACTCGTACCATTTAGCGCTGACGGCATAAGTCTCCTTAATTTCCCATATTACCATTAGCCCTGCAGGCCTTTCATTGAGCCTGACTTCAAACACCTCAAAGCTATCTAAAAGCATTCCCTGCGCGCCATCAAGCGTGCCGCTCTATTGTGACTGAAGCATTCATACAGTTGTACGGAGTTAAGCCTATACTATTGTAGTATTTCTTAGCCTATGCTGTTGTGGTATTATAGCGCCTAGCGGTCTCGATACCGCTAACTATACATTATATACAATGTTGTGCACATGGTTGCGTCATAGATGTGCTGTAACACGGCATAAGCGATACTGTTACTTTAGATCTGCAGTGAGTAGTCGTCCATATTAGTGAATATCATATGATGCAACGCATTATTCAGTAGTTAGCATCAACAGTAATGTGAAATAGTTTTGGTATGCTTATGATATACACTGTGTTTTTTAAAATAACCGATAACGTTTTATATTGTAATTAAGTTGTAAATAGTATTAGAAACAAATAAAATAAATATAAATAAATAAATAAATAAAATTAAATAGTATTAGAATAGTATTAAAACGTATTAGAAAGAATTTTTTTGTTCTACTGTATTTTCAATTTTCACTGAAATCGCTAAATGCAATTTAATTACCTGCAGCCAGATGACGTCATACTATTCAATACTGGTAAACTGTTCTTGACCCCCCCCCCCCTCCCTCAGGTACATATGTCAATAACTTTTTTGTTTGTAAAGATATCTGTATGAAATTTTAAAGAAGGTATTATAATTGGTTTTTCTCCATCTCTGCGACATTCGACAGGTATCGGTGTACTATTTACGACTTTATTACAAACATAAAAACGTTATCGGTTATAGAAAAACACAGTGTACATTGCATAATGATACATTCTACCTGGTAGGCCTAATATTATTTGCCTATATTATTGTATCGTATAGCCGATATTAAATAACATACAATATACAGCATAGCCACTAGTGTTACTGTGTTATATTTCAATATATGAATTTAATTATATTTATATATTTGTGTCTTATATTTCTTTAAAGGCAAGAGCCTAATTTAACGTCATTTTCGCGATCTAGCGGTTCCACCGAGCCAGAGTCGCACACTTAACGGATGTGGTAACTGGCTCATCCAGTTTCATACACTTAGGGAGTGTTTTAACTAATTAGTGTTAATCCAACGCTGGGAAAAAGTGTCTAGTTCATAGAAGTGGCTACCGGTTAATCGTAACTCTTCCTTCACGAGCGTAATACTGCGCCAAGCGCAGATAAAAGCTGTAAAGCAAAGTTCCACGCCTGTTTCCGTATCCATGGACACTGTCAGAGACGGACCCGGATGGAACTCGAACCCTTGGACTACTGCTTAGCTTGTTACCGATTACTAGACTATCAATCAATGTGGATATTTAACGTCCGGTTCCTCACCCGAAGGCAATATCAGGGACGTCCCAAGCGGGATGTATCCAACCGGGACGATTACACGTTACAGGATTCACTAGTACTGGTGGCGTAATATTTTTGTTTAGAGTGGGGCTGACGACCTCATCGTCAGATTAAATACTTTGCACCTGTTATAACGTCGTCATCGGTCAGGATCGGGATCATCAGCCAACGTTCGGTAAAGAATATATCACACCATCTTTGCCTTTATTCTATTGTAGCGGAATGCAATTCCGGCCACGAGCTAAGCCTACAGCTGATGGTGTCTTGAGGAGCTGAATTCCACTAAACCTATCAGTAGCTTAAAATTGTGTTTTACAGATTTAGAGATTGTTTTCACTATTAGTGTTCATCCAGCGCTTATAATAAAGAACTGCCTATTCATCGCTATATAGCAAAGGCCTGTGAAAATAATCTTGCGTTGTCATTATTTATTTGTCTCTATTTTTGCCTCCGCTCACATCTGCCGCCTTGTATTTATAACAATACAACATACAAGTATAGTTGTATACTAATAACAATACAACATACTAGTATAGTTGTATACTAATAACAATACAACATACAAGTATAGTTGTATACTAATAACAATACAACATACAAGTATAGTTGTATACTAATAACTGTAACCTTCTTCATTATTTGAAAACTTTAAAGTCTACTTAGTTTTACGAAAGCAGAAACATTTTATAATCAATATTTAATTATTATGCACTATTATTTTAGCTGCCGTATTTAATTGCCGTGTTGGCTCATCCAAACTTGAGACCAGACTGATTGAAAGCTGGACAGTGGACGTGTTTCGTTAAAGCCGAGGAATGCGGTCACTGAGGAAGGAAAAGAGACCCACTTCAGGGATCAACATTGTCCCCAAGAAAATATGGCATACAAAGCTATACATAAAAATGCCATGTACCTGCCGTTAGGCAGTGCACTGAGAGAAAGAGATTATTTAAGTCCGTGAACGATAGCGCGGTACCTATTAATTCGTATTCTAAAGCCCTGTATAGCCAGAGTTGATAACCAATTATATATCAGCTCTGTCGTTCTCTCCATCTCGTTCTTTCTCTTTCCCTCGCTAGAGTGAGCAAGCAAAACGGAGAATACGAAGCTTAATTGTCTAACTTGCGCTCGTCAGGGTGCACACGTTGCCTGTTATAAAAAAAGGTTGATTTGTCTCATCACAAATTAATTTCGTTTCATTTCTATTTTGATGTGAATTCATATTCATCCGAATCGAAACATCACGGCTTGCAATCTAGGGCATGTATTAAGTTTCGTCTCCAAGTTCTATCTGCGATTACTGTGTAGACTTACTGCGCACTATGTGCAGTTAAATGTGTAGGCTACTTGTGAAATGACTCCGTTATTAGTGTTTACTTATTACCAATTATGAGGCAGTAAGATTTTAATGTGTTTTTATATTGCATACTTCTTTTGATATACTTGATTACGTCCAGTGGCGTCTATCCCCCCAAATTTCAAGTAACTTTATGGCGTAAGATCGCCCCCCCCCCAAAAAAATTTTAAACATCAAAAATAAAAGTGAAGCGACCGTCTAAAACATGTCACTCGCTCGGAGCGCAATGTCTGAATAAAGCGCGTAAATTTAGCGAGCGAAGCGAGCAAAAGTTTTTTTGACTCTTCAAACTAAATTTAGTCTCTATTTTCTAGACCTTCCACTGTACAGTCACTACAGTTGAACTATATATTATTTCTAAAGTGCATACTCGGTTCTTTACGAGTAAAGAAATACTTGATTTTTTCCACTCCCCCCCCCCAATTTCAGAAAGTTACTAGTATTTTCCTCTCCCCCCAATTTTTTCCATGGCGCTGGCTGCGTCATGAAGGTATAGGGATAGACGCCCCTGATCACGTCGTAAAGATAATTGAATGATAAATAGTCTAAGTGTGCTCTTTTATAGACACCTATCGAAAACATTTCTGGCAGTGGTGCACACTGCACCAATGTGAGAACATTGAATAATTATAATTGTAGGCACAGTGTACGGCTCACTCAAAGCAAAGCTAGCACATTTAATGTTAAGATTAATTGTTGATATCCTTAAAGAAAAAATTAAATAAAGACATGCTGAGTCGCTGACTGGATTCTAGATTTACTGAGTTTGCTCGATCTCTCACGTACTACTAGAGACTATCCATCCAGTGCTCTGCCACATGGCAAGTCCAAGTCAAGATTGATTTAACATGATATATGGCCACTCGCGTGTACGAAGGATCAAGCAACATCGGGAAAGAAAGCATTGGCTTGCCTCTATTATACCTGAGATGGCAATCTCAGGCAAAATAGAGGTTCGTTTTCATACACAACATTTTCCTTTCAATGGTATGCTCATCAATGAGCAATTTTGAGTATATCATCAATCAACTCGACAAATCGATCTCATCACCAGCCTTCACCACACCTACAATGATGCGTTAGATAAGGAAAATCAAGTAGTTTTTCATCGCCAGACTCAGTACTGCATTAGTCGGCTCTTACGAAACTCGTGCAGATGTCAGGTAGCCTATTATCGAGTGTCCCTGATTGAACACGGGTAAGACTGAACGCGGATTTAATGTCGGCTCGCCTCACGGAGGCGCCATCAGTGACGCATCGTCAATCAATGCTTTTATAATAGCGCGTTGATTACCTTACTAAACTCTATACAATCACTACATGAAATGTAATTTAATGCTGAATAATGTGCTCGGAGCGTAAGTCCTCGCCCCACATCCACATATAATATGATACAATGCAATGGCTCCGGACTTCACAAGACGATGTTAGAGAATCTGTTTTTGATAATTTGTTAAAATAAGACTTGACGCAATCTATAAAATAATTGTTGGGATTGATGAGTAACAGGTGAAGCGTAATTATGAGAGCAGCCTGTCGTATTGAGAGACCTGGAGATAAAGTTAGACTCTAGAGTAGAGGTGTGCGGGAATGGACTTTGGCACTACCATTCTCTCCCATTCCCATCTAATTTTTCCCATACCCATCCCATTCCCATGCATTTTTAAAGAAACATTCCCATTCCCTCCCATTCCCATCGAGTCATTCCCATTACCTCCCATTCCCATTCCCGCGACGAAAATTATTTAGATCAAGAAATACAACATATTTTCTCTCTCAAAAGTCTCGAATATTTAGTCCTTTCCGCTATGGAATTGGTAGGCTAATGACTTTTATAATGCCTTATTGACATGATAGAATGTTATTATTATGGCTCAAATTTAACATTAGGATATTTGTTTTCATTTATTAGAAATTGGACAAATAAAATTCAATCACACAGCCCTACCAGATGCCATTTTTATAATAATCCGGTCCATAAAATCAGGCCATAGGCCTCCATATGCAACACTGTAGTAGCCTACACTAAAGTTAATGCAAAGTGTGAATGTTTCAGTTGTAAACACAAACTTGTTACGTAACAAGGTTTCTTTGACAACCAAGAACAAATAGCACTCGTACACTGAATACATTCAATTATTTAGAAGGCCGTCTGAACCCATACTGAATTAACAAGGGTTTGACAAAGCTGTGAAACTGACCGTTCATTGACACCCGGCTTCAATTTGATAAAAATGTAATGTGCTAAATTCAGGAAAAAAAATGTTTACAGTGTAACAATCTATATTGACTGTATGGCATTCAACATTCTAGCATTTTTCAGAATTATAAAAAAAGAGTAGTTACATAATATTTTCATGGGAATGTAATACTTTTGCCATTCCCATTCCCGTCAGAGGCATTCCCATTCCTATGCTATTCCCATGATCTTAGAGGATGTCATTCCCATTCCCATGGGAATTCCCACTCCCATGCACACCTCTACTCTAGAGTCTCGCACATGTGATTTAATGTGCTTGCTCGAGTGTTTGTGCGTGGCTTATAAAAACATTTATTAGTATTGTGTTCTTACAGTCTTCTTTAATTCCACGCAATTTCGACTGGATAAACTTGATATATTTGCTCATCTATAATAGTCATCCTTCCGCATTAAAGAAAGACAATCTATCTATTAGTCATTTACTATTAGACATAAACATCCTACTCGTGATTATTATTTTTTAAACATAGCCTAACAACATCACAAGACACTACTGTTTTTACAAAAATTGTTCTTTGTTTTATTTCAGATATTATGATGACGATCGTGCCGGATTTCTGACTTTGATGTTCTGCGTAAGACAGAAAATTTAGAGATTAAATTCAGCAGATCATTGCATGAAAATTAGAGATTATAATATTATTGTCGTTGTTACAAATTATTGATACACTACATCTTACACTCGGTTACCGAGTAGCTATTTGAATGTGCTCATTGAGTTAATAAGAATAGAAAGCACCATTGGGGATAAAGTTACATAAGTAGCCCTAATGACTAAAGGACTATCAGTTACAAGAAATTTCGTTGAAAACGACTCGGAGAATAAAGGACGAAAAAGGAATAGAGCGCTTATACATTTGAGTCTATTAGTGCGCATTCCAGATGCGTCAACTGCTTAAAAAATGCAAGAGCGAAGTCACAATTCCGATAATAGCCTAATAGTTGTGATTAATAGTTATTAGAAGTTATAGAGTGCTAAAATAGAATCCCATTATAAGCCGAGTAACTAGTTTTATCCAAATGCGACATTTTACAAATGCTTAATAGTAGACTTGCTGTACTAGTCTGAGCATCGCCTCAAGGCCTGGTGGTATTCCATGTCTTCTTATGGTTTATGTAGGCGTTGTGTATAGGACTAATATGTTACATGTGTAAGTGTAAATCGTAACGTAAGAAACAGAACAGTTGACTTTAGATCTCACTACAGCCTCATATAACGAATAAATAACAAAAGAAAAGAGTTAAAATGAAAATTTCGCACAGTAGTAAACCACTGATATTCTTTCTCTACTTGTTATACCTCCACATTGGATTAACTTTCTCAGCAAAGCCAATAGAGTTCAGCATACTAGAGGAACTGCCTCCGGGTAACATAGTCGGCAACATACGGGACAGCTCAGACTTGAGTTCTCAGTACCCTGACGAGGTCCTGGCCTCGCTGCGCTTCTCGTTCCGCCAGGTGGACTCTCTCTACCGCTACTTCAGCCTCGACCAGACCACCGGGCTCCTCAGAACCTCTCGGCGCCTGGACCGAGAGAAGCTCTGCCCAGGTCACAGCCCCTCGACCACGCTGAGTAGCTCAGGACTGGGCGACCAATGCATCATTCCCCTCGACATCACCGTCACACCCAACCAGTACTTCCAGATCATGAAGGTCAATGTGAGGGTGTTGGACGCCAATGATAACGCTCCAACCTTTACAGTGGCGAGAATCACTGTGGAGATCCCGGAGAATTCTCCTGTAGGGAGTACGTTCAGTCTACCCTCAGCTACTGATGCTGATAGCGGGGCTCTGGGTATACAGACCTATCTCCTGGACTCTGATGCCCCTGACATATACCAGTTGGTACTGAGGAGTTTATTTGATGGGACTAAAGAAATACGATTGAATCTTGTGAAGCAGCTAGACAGGGAGGTCCACAGTAAGTACAAGTTGACAGTTAGAGCTATAGATGGTGGTGAGCCGGTTAAATCCGGTCTACTAGAAATAGATGTGGTCGTTACAGATTCAAATGATAACATACCACAGTTTGATCAGCCTTCCTATGAAGTGGAAGTGTTGGAAGGTGTTCCAGTTGGCACTACCATAGCGAGGGTACATGCAGCTGATGTGGATGAAGGACCTAACGGAGAGGTGCAGTATGGATTCACTGACTACACTGAATCCTCGTTTGGATTGGACTTTGGAATCCATTCCTCAACTGGAGAAGTATTCATCAAGAGACAGCTGGACTTTGAGAAGCAGTCTCTGTATCAGCTCACAGTGGTGGCCACAGACCAAGGTCCTGGCGCTATGCCAGCATTCGCTAAGATCACTATCAATGTTCTAGATACTAATGACAACTCACCCATCATCACTCTCAACTCTCTAACCGCTAATGGTCGAGTAGAGGTCAGTGAGAATGCTGAGCCAGGAGCTTTCGTGGCCTACGTCTCGGTCAAGGACGCTGACAGCGACAAGAACGGGCAGGTGGACTGCCTCCTCGACCCCTCCCTCGAGCCAATCTTCCGTCTAGAGCCCTTCTACGGCACTGAGTTCAAGCTCACGACCCGTGTGACCTTCGACCGCGAGATGAACTCGCGGTACAACGTGTTCCTCATCTGCTCTGATAAAGGTTCTATCTCCAGAACATCCGAGCTCTCTATCCTCATCCATGTGCTGGACGAGAACGATAATCCGCCGATAATCCACTCGAGGGACCCTGTGATAGTGGAGCAGGTGGAGGGTAGCTCTGAGGGAGAGCTGGTGGGGGCGGTCAATGCTAGCGATGCTGATGAAGGGCAGAATGGTGCCCTGATGTACTACCTGGCACCACTGAACGACGAGTCTCTAGGGGCGGTGAGGATTGATAGGAGCACTGGCAGACTGTATGCTGGCAAGTCCTTTGATTACGAGAAACAACAGGAATACCGGTATGAGTGAGTTTTGTCCTCAGAAGAGAAACTGGCATTGAAATTCTGTGCATGTTGCTCTAACTTACTCAAAAGAAATTATAGTCATATCTAAGATCATGGACCAGTTAATACTGCCACGATGATTTCGTGTTGCACAGTTGTAACTGTACCCAGACGCCGTTGTATCACAATTGCACCCGTACCCAGGCGCCGTTGCATCAAATATTTACGCGCATGCATACCCGCGTACAACACGTGTCTCTGTGTAGACCTATATTGTTTGCGCAAGTGTATCCTGTTAAGATGCTCGTACATTATAACCTGCAATACAATGAGGATATAACGTCCGATTCCTCATCGAAGGCGATATTAGGGACGACAAGTATTACATTACCTGCATAATGTGTATGTAATGTGGAACTACATACACACTGTGCACTGCGTATGTCGCATAAATCTGTGGGCCTATGTGTGTTAAACATACATTATGTGGTGAAGCATCCATGTGTTTATTTTTAATGATTTTTTTAACATTATTAATAATTATTTTAATACACATTTTTACGTATTAACGCGTGTTTAGCAGGTGTAGACTACCATGTGAATGTGCACGTAGCATATATAATATATATATGTACACTGTACAGTGTATAACGTCTCACATTTTTAGGCTACCGCTATTTAACGTCAAATCAAAATCAAATCAAATAACGGTTTAACGTCCGGTTCATAATTTTATATTTTAATGTTTGTAAACATAAACATAGACAAAAACGTAAACATGAGTGTATACACCTTTCATATAAAACATGTTTGATGTGTTTCGCACAGAT
>JAQFZF010005130.1:0-10119 GCA_034695365.1 Enchytraeus norvegicus
CCCCCCCCCCCCCCCCCCCCTGTGCGGACGTCTTTTATGGACGGCCCCTAACTCTGTTCCATTTGCTCGTACGTATATAGATATAGCTAATATATTTTGATGCGTCTTTGACGCTTATTAATTCTAGACAATTAAATGGCCTGACAATTCAGTACAAGCTTTGAAAGTATAATTTGCATTTAGTTTCATTCGCAATCGAAGCATATACGTCAGCTGATGATGCAAACGGACGTTAAATTCCCACGGTCCAATTTTATTTGGCGAATGTGGAGAGAGTGTAAATGTGAATCACAGGTGATTATCAATTGAGTTTCAGCAATAATCAGTTGATAATGATAGTGCCACTGTGCATTTAATTTAGACCCCATCGTGCCTCCGCACTCACTGGCTTGGCATGCTGAGATAAATCAAATACTATGGCATCATTAACAAATCATCAAACATTTTCTGTCGCACTGGGGGATTTACAATAGTCTGAGATATACATATATGCATCCAGTTGTATGGCAGATTCAAGGCACAAATTCCGCAAACAATTTACTTTGTTTTGTTTTAGTTCCCTAGATTTTCAAACAATGTCAGTACGCATATATGTATAAGTACTAGGCTAGTATCCTTGGTGTTTTTGTGTTTTAATTTTTCCACGCCATGGTTAATCGTACATTTGTATTTTGATAGTGCGGCAATGCACCTAGAACAGGTACACGGTAAACATTCGAGACACCCGGGGTTTTCTTTCTGTTGACTGACCTGGGAATCATACCCGAATCACTTAGTGTTCCCAGGCGGACACTCTACCGAAGTGGCTAAAAACAATAAGCTGAGATGTATAAAAAACTTGATTTCCATTCATGATGGAAGTTTGCGACAGATGGTGAGAACTATTATTATTGCTAATGGCGCGTGCCACAGTGCATGATGACTTAAGGCGGGATATGAATCTGACCTCAAAGTTCACGCCCTGTTATAATAAAGATCTTATCTATGACTTTTATTTTAGCTTGTGAACACTATATAGTATTAAATCTAGATGTTATCTTGTTGCCTTTTCAAAATTTAGTTAATCCGTACGGGCACTAATTCATGGCAGTATTCATCCGCCAGTCGCCTATAGATGTAACAATGTAGACTAGATCTTTATCACATGTGGTCGAATTCAAAATAAAGCATGACATTTCGGATAAGAAGCCTGCTACTTTCCATTTACAGCAGACGGGTTATTGTTGGTCTGCCACATAAATCGTTTGGGTATATATAACAGGAGGCAGTTGCACGATCGGTTAAGTTTCCGACTGCAGATCAGTAGGTGCGGGGTTCGAATCCAAGGCTCGCTCGTCACTGGTATCCTTTCGAGAGATTAAACTGACGTTAGACTCGGTATTTAGTGAGAAATGCATGCAGTTGCATATAGAATATTTTAGGGTTTTACGTCCATTTCTTCGACCATAAGAATTACAACCACCGTACGCATCTAATTAGATCCACAAGTGCGTAGACTCAGCCTTAGGGCCGATTTCTGAACTCAATGCTTGTTGCTAGGCAACAATGAAAACTCACAGCTAAAGTAATTTTTTTATAATGGAGTAGATAGGAAATTACTTCAGAACCATTGGTTTGAAAACCTTACCTGAAGTTCAGAAAGTGACCCTGAAACTATAGTAAAACTAAGTTTTTACCGTCCATTTTCTCAGCCAATGATGATGTTAGGGTATTAAACACATAAGGCACTGCATGGCAGTCAGTAGGGCCCTTTGCACAGTTGCCGTGTTGTTATACAAACGTTAGTTTTACCTGATGATTCTTCCCTTGCAGCGCACACAACGTGCAAACGGTACTCTATTATCAATCAATCATTCTCTGATAGTTCGCTTCCTACTCTAACATAACAACAGCTTTCTGTTTTCCCTCTCCGTCAGGACGTTGAACGTATGCCACATGACCCTTGTTGTATGCTTCGTGACCTCTGTTGGTTGCAGCCATATTCGAATTGAGTGCAGCCAGTGAAAGTTAGATGCTTTACCGTTGAAAATGAATTGTAATTAGCTAAACATTCACGTATCTATATCATGTTTAGAACTATTAAAATTACATTTGATTGATGCAATAATATTATCATTGAATTACTAAATTTTATTGTTTTTTTTTGCGTTGGAGATAATGTATTAAAACGATTCAAATTATTGGTGATATTATTTTTATGCCCAGGGCTGTAAGCGGCCGTGGAGAAAGTTTATATAATATACAATTTAAAGCATCAAAAAGAAGCATAGATTATATTGCATTATGTTATTGTTTTTAAATACTGTATATAAATTTCTTAATTAATATAGTTTTTTCTGTCGGTCACATCGTTGAACGCATGCGAAATGACCTCTGTTGTCTGCTGCCCAACCCTTACTGAGTACAGCCGGCCGAGTTCGATGCTTTACCGTTAAAAGAGATTTTAAAATTGCTAAAGGAGCCAGGGGCCATCATTTTTCGGTATATTTTTACTCATGACATAGGCACATGTAATAGACCTAGTTAGTTTCCTTTCATAATTTTTGTTTTTGTTACCGGAAGTTATATCCTTATTGTATTGTACATATTGTCTTTGATCCTTTGGTCACTCAAATTCCAGATTAGCAGAGGTCCTGCCACATCTTTAGTGGCTTACGGCAGGCTAGGCAACTCACCCTTCACTGTTGAAAAGCGCTTCTGGAGACATCTATATAGTTAAGACTGCGCTATATAAAAGCTTCTGATTTATTGAGTAATTGTATTATTTTTTAGAATTTTTAAACCACTCCATCATGATTAATCGTACCTTTGTCGTAGATAGCACACCATGCAAATTGGCGTGGATTACATTGTACTTCATAGTACTGCGAGCTTGAAACTCGAGCTTAGCCAGGTGTGTACCGATGTAATAAGTAGAGGCCTCGGAGACACATGCGTTAATCATTTCGTTGTTACACAACGTTTATATATAAATCTCAAACACAATACATCGATATATTGGGTTGCTGTACATGCCTGGATGTGTGTTGTGTGAGGCAATCTTTGGGTGAGGATACCAGATACTTGAATCCATAAAGTGTTTATAGATCCCATTGTTTTACTCGTGCTAGTGACAATAACCCCATGCCTCGCTCTATCTCATTCCTTCCGTCAGTTCTTTTGTCCTCGTTTGTGTCCTCGATAAATCGTTGACTGCCTTTTCTGTTTACAAGTTCCTCTTGTATTTTGTTGTACTTTTTCGTTCGTCAGCTAGTGTCTTTTGCTGCTATTTTCCCTTTCTTCATTTTCCTTACTTCCATTAATAAATGGAGTATCTTACTTCCAAAATAGTTTTTGTTTATTTCTGTTTTCTTTTCTTACGTTTTCGTCCCTGTCCTTTCTGATATCAATTGCCTGGCTTGTTATCAGGCAATACCCGCTGTTATTTGTAGTTGTTGTCTTTGCTTGCCCAATGTCCATGACGCTAGCCGTGGTGCTGACACCGTCTATCCCCTTGGTGTAAGAGTTATAGGGTTGTTATTTGTTGTAATCGTTATTTATAATATTATAGGGGCCGCGTTACGTCCCTGACATCGACGTCTCTGACATTGCCGTCGTGTGAGAAACCGGACGTTAAATCCTCATTGTATTCATGCTTTTAAAAATATACGAACATATTATTTTATGGGTCTATAAATACACTAGGCACCATGTTTGATTTTTTTACCACCTGTTCTCTTTTAGCATTTGTGATTTGCTAGTTATGCTTTTGAGACTTTAAGTGGACCAGTTAGATTTTACCTACAGGTGCTGTTGGAGACGCCTTCGAGATCGTCGTACGTTGATGAAACTGACGTTGAACCCATATTGTATTGCTCTTTTCTTACATCGATCTTTCTATAGATCCTTTTCTATTCTGTCTGTTTTCTTTCGTGAATTTTTTCTTTTTCGTTCCTTCTATGAATCGTTTATTGTTGTTTTTCGTACGTTCTGTCAGGCTTATTGTTCCAAGGTTTTCAATGCTTTTCTCACCATACAAAACTAATCCCATGCAGTACCTCTAGATTCTATTTCACAGGGCCTATAGAACGGTTCGTGCTCTAAATGGATTTTTACGTAATCGATATAGACGTGATAGTGTTAAGCATCCATTGTCAGTCGTGCATTTACATAGTTTTTCTTATTTGTTTGCCCAGTTGGCTACTGCATTTATATAATTCTTAAATCTGCGTATTTTAGTTTAAAAGAAATTGCAGCCATTGCAATTATTTATGCAGAAAAAGTTATAGTCAATGTTGTCAGTTGAACACTCATTTATAATATAGAAGCTTCTTTACTCATTTGTCGCTTTAAAACACAAAAACAATGAAATGATAATTTTACTAAGTAATATAAGCTTACTGTATATCTGTCAACACATATTTTTGTATAATTTGCTAATTAGTAATTAATGCTAATAAAAAGGCATAAATCACGAAGAATTGTGTAAATTATTATTTAAACTGCATGCATGCTACAGTCGATGGAAAGGGTAGTAATAATAATAATAATAATAATAATAAAAGTTTAAGTATAATGCCCGTTTCCTCATCCAAGGATGATGTTAGTACGTTAATGTTCGTAGGTTGACAAGTTATCTTAAAGAAATATTTAGCCTAAGCTTAATGATGGCAAGCGCAATTGTTGAGTAAATTGCTGAGCGCAATTTATACGTAGATATATAATTAAAATTTTTAACTGTCTCCATTGGCACAGAATATGAAGAGAACAAATAATGCGAATTAAGCGGCGGTAGGTAATGTTAGTAGGTCAAAGAATTTAAGAATGTCTCAGTTTGATGATACATTTCTAATAGAGTTCATTACAAACATATGTAATAGAGATCTCTAGATGGCTTACCTGTTGGGCTTCCAATAGCATAATTATATCTCTGAAACCTCTGTGCGAATTTTCCCGGGACTAGCACTGTATTTTGACCACTTTCTCATTCGGTGTCGTCACTGTCGTTATTAACTCTCAAATGAACCGCGCGATCCAGCGCAGTTATAATATGTGCTGCAATTTTTCTGTAAAATAGCAAGTCGAGTGTGTGGATTTTACTTCGTAGGAACAAGAAAATTGTAACGTGCGGAGTAAGTTTTAGATGTCGGATATTGTCGGTGATTAGGATAATATTGTCAAAGGAAGCTCTGAATATAGTCTATATTAGCAAAAGTGGTGACACTATGTCTACTTAACAGCTTATTGGTATATAGCACCGGGTTTTGTGTCAGATGCACTTAATTTCTTCGGATTGTCGCGGAGTTTAAAGAATAAAACTCAGTTTGACGTCTATTTTGTTGCTCGAAGGCATCATTTAAGCCTAGAACTAATCTATGACCATCGTTTCTAAAGGCTTCATTATAATTGCTGTCTCTTGAGGTGAGGTCTCTTGCAGTTAGGTCACTAATAATTATCAGTGATAATTATTCACTGATTTCTGAATATTTTCACCAACTCTTACTTTTCATTCTTTCTCTTCTTTCTTTGACCACCATAGTTACTGTTCGCGATGTTATGAATAATATTATGTGTTGCCTTCTGATAATTCAATATTGACAATACAACACAGTGAGAATTTAGCGTCCTGTTCCTCACCCGAAGGCGATGTCAGGGACGTCTCAATGATTAATGTGTATCATGCAGTGACTACAGCATTGCGACACCATTTTTGGTGCTCAAATAAATTTCTGGACTTCATTAGTGTTATGGTGGTTCGAAGAGCTTCTGTCTTTAGATGCACATTCCGCTTGGGACGTCCCTGATATCGCATTCGGGTGAGAAACCTGACATTAAATCCTCATTGATTGATTGATTGATTGATCTGTTTTCTGTTCGCAGGTTTTGGTACACCTCCAGAAAGCAGTACTGCTGTAGATGTCCCGACCACAACAAGTTCTGATGAAGGAATCTTCTCACTATTCATGTTCTCAGAGGAACCATGTGATACGGTGTTGTCGAGGTCTACTAAAAGTCTAACTCTTAACTGCGCTGTTAGAGCTGATCCTAAATTATCTCTTACTACTGTGTGGTACAGAGACGGACGTAAACTGGACACAACTGGAACTAGGTTTGATTTTATATTTTTATTTATTATTCTTTTGTTTGTCAAAATACTGTAAGGCAAATAGATGAGTTTGCAAATATTCGTAAACTGGATACAATTGGAACTAGGTTTGATATAATTTGTTTATTTATTTATTATTATTTATCAAAATACTGTAAGGCAAATGGATGAATTTGCTAATATTTGTAAACTGGTTACGATTGAAACTAGGTTTTATATTTATTTATATTATATTTTTTTAAACATATTTTATTTGTCAACGGTAGAGCAAAATCGATGAATTGGCAAATATTGGCCAGGCTACGTATTTATTAACGTATTTATAAGCAATATTAGAAATATGAGAAATATTTGCAATTTCTCTATTATGTTTGAGATCATTGACTGTGTATGGGCATGTTCGTAAACTGGGCCAAGGCAGATATATTCAGTGTAGTGGTATTAAAAATGGTTTAGTAGTGATGTACCATGACTTCTGTGTTGTAGCCAATACTAGCTATATGCCGACTTTTACAGAGTGCTCAAGTTCCAGCCAATGCAGATGTTTAGGCTGTGACACCTGTTGTGGCCATTTATTTTTAGGTACTAGTCTGCTTGCACATCCAGTGTTCTTTCTATAGCCAATATGAAATCTTGCATAAGGTCGGCTTTAAATATAAGTTTACTTGCTGATTGATTGATTTAATTCAAATGACTTTCATGATTAGGCTATGTTGCTTGCTTATGTTTGTTAGACGGTACCTCTCTAACGGCTCTCTGTTACTAGAGGATGGTGATGTGACTGAGGGAAGCTATCGATGTCTTGTTACAGCCAGTGGTCTGGGATCAATCCTCAGTCAATCAGCCACTGTACGTCTTGCATGTAAGTTACCTCTTCTCATAAGTTAATAAATTAAAATATGATCAAATTAAAATAAAACCTCATTTATAGGACCCGAAGCAAATAAGCAAATACCTGCACATACAGGACCTAATCATATACTTAGGCGACGTTTTTGATCTCTTGAAAAAAGGACTATGACCCCTCCCCTCTGTCCTTGATTGATTGATTGGTTGATTGGCTGGCTGATAAATTGACTCTTTCATTGATTATTTGATTGATTGATTGATGCATAGACTTAAATATTTATATATCTAAAACATATAATGTTTTAGACAAGAGCCGATGGATTTCACGCTTTACCTAGGCGACGTCGCTATGATAGATAGATTGATTGGTTGACCGATTGACTGATTGATTATTTGAGTGATGGATTATTTTTGTCTTAAGTAAATTAAAATTATTTACCCTGCGTGTAATAGCCCCATGGGTTTTATAAAAACGATTCATAAGAACGGAATGAATCGTGGCCCGGCTACTTGAATTGATTGATTATTTGATTTATTGATTGACTGATTGATTGATTGATTGATTATTAGATTGATTGATTTGTCTGAACGTTTCGACAAGAGCCGACAGATCTCACTCTCTACCTGGGTGACATTGCTATGATTGATTGAATGATTGATTGATTGATTGATTGATTGATACACAGATTTATCTAAAATATTTCGACAAGAGCCAATGGATCTCACTCTCTACCTAGGCGACATTGCTATGATACCATGCTCTATCGACGGGGACCCCACCCCCTCTGTACAGTGGATGAAGGACGGCAGAGACCTAGACATACAATCCAGTACTAACCTCCTCATTCACGCTATCTCGGGTGTCCTCGAGATCAGAGCGTTACAGTTCAGTGACTTTGGGAGGTATCGCTGTAAGGCTTCGAATGTTGAGAGGTCTAAACAGAGCAGGGAGATGGTACTGAGTCAGAACAGTGACGTGGGTGAGTGTGGATCTTCTACTGGTACTTTTTGTGTTTTACTAATTAAAATTTTTATTTTAATGCCCTGGGTGGAAAACGACCCTGGGCTAAAAAATAATATAAAATAGATTACTGTTCTTGTATTTACTTTTATTTAGTTATTATTTATTTTCTATTGTCCCGAATGCATAGTATTTAATTTCATAAGTTCATAACTATTCTCAGTTCTTGTCTATTTTCACGCTATTGCACTACTACATGACAGGCCTAATAATTATAATGATAGAATAATAAAGTTTTAACGTCCATTTCCTCATCTGGGTCTAAAGCAACATTTTCGTATTAATATTCTAATACTGTTCTTGTTTATTCATTTATGTTCATGTTTATTCATTTATGTTCATGTTTTATTGTTCTAGGTCACTGCCAGTACGGGGTGGCAAAATTTGATGATTAATTTAACTTAAACTCAACTTACGATACGACGATACCAGTCCTGCAACAGAAATGCAGATGGTTTAATTAAAATGTAACTTTTATATTCATGACAGGCAAGTACAAAGGGGTGTCTCCAGAGTTTGCAATGAAGCCACTGGACCAGACTGCAAGAGAGGGTGCCATGGTACTGTTATTGTGTGCTGCTAATGGCAGAGATAGACTTGAGAATAGACCCACCGTCGTCTGGCTCAAGAATGGAGTCACCATCGATCTCAGGTTTCTTATTAGTACTATAATTTGTATCTGCTTTGCTTTATAGGCAGAGAAACCACCGAGTCAGAACCGACTCTTAGTGCAGAGCTGACCCCTTTTCTAAGCGCTTTCAGCGCAAAGCTGGCACTTGTCATTAATCTAGTGGCAAGGTCGCCAGCCTCACTTTCGATTCATTATGATCATATGCCAGAACCTGGTTTACCTGTGCAACCAATAATCTTCCGCAGGAGTTACGTACTATGTACTTATTGCTCCAATTAACCACGAGGGGATGGAGGGCTTGGTTGGCTTGTACTTGCTTTGCATAATTCTTGGACGAATCATATCATTTTGCCATCTTGTCCACTAAATTTCACTGGCACGATTATTCAGATCTGTTGTTGACTGATTTTCTTGTCTTCACTACTGTGATTTCCATTTGCTTTCTCTTCTGTCCACGCATTGACCAAGTGTGTACTTGTGGTATTGAACTGAGCATTGCAGCTGCAATGCATAGTCTGAGAAATACTTAGGCATCCCTGACATCGCCTGTGGGTAAGGAATCAGGCGTTAATCTCATTGTATTGTATTGACCTGGTTAGATAGCGTAGTTGGTAGCAAGCTTGCTCTATAAGCAGGAAGGTACGGGTTCGAGTCTCTGACAGTATCCTTCAATGCAGATACAGCCGTTTAACTTAACACTACAGCTTTACTTTGTACATGGAGGAGCTATGAAAAGCTCCTCGATGTATGATCTCAGAAAATTTAAGCCACAAAACAAACCAATGGAAAGAAAAGCTATCGGATAAATGGGACCATAAAACAAACACATACAAATAAAAAAGCTAAGTTTAACGTCTGTTTCCGTACCCAATGCTACTGTCAGAGACGGACCCGACTGGGAATCGAACCCATGACCTCATGCTTATCGGGCAAGCTTGCTATCGACTCGGCCATCCAACCGGGACACTGGAAGACACTTGACTTCCTAGCAGGGTAATCAAGTCCACCTCAACCAAAAAGACCACCTCAACCAAACCACCTCAACCAAAAGGAACTATACAGTTCAATAACAAAGACAAATCAAGACCTGACAGCATTGCACAATCTTTCAATAAGCAATTAGTAAACTTCACACCCCAAAAAACAAGCAGTATAAACCGCATCATTGATAGGAAAACTAAACATCCGACAGACGAGGACCTATTCCAAGTCACTTTTGAACAAGTCCAACAAGCCATCAAATCAACAAAAAATAGCAACTCTCTCGGTCCTGACAAGATCAGTATTCATCACCAGAAACATCTTGTACCAATTGCACTACAATATCTTACTCATTTTTTCAATATTTCAGTACAAAACAACACCATTCCACACATATGGAAACTTGCAAAAATAATTCCGATCCTGAAACCAAATAAAGATCCTAAACTAGGTACCTCTTACCGTCCCATCTCGTTTCTCTCACCCTTAGCTAAATGCCTTGAGAAAGCCATTCTACCAACTCTCACCTCTCACCTACCTGAAAAAGAATAC
>JAQFZF010005131.1:0-10119 GCA_034695365.1 Enchytraeus norvegicus
GATTAATATAATGAGCTTCACAACAATGCGTGGGCTTCCGTTTGATTTTTTTAACTCTCTGAAGTTTGTAATAGTAAGCATGCACATAAATAAATAAAATAAAATTAATAAACAAAGATAAATAAACCGATACATTTATAGCGATACGTCATATGAAACCTCAGAATTGCAGCCAAATATTTCTAATATCTTCTATAATCTTACCATTCGTTTTAAGTGCATAAAATTAGCAAAATTAATCAAATTCTCTCACCAGATGGCAAAATTAATGGAATTTCTCTGACCACACCAATCAATATGTACTGATTCTATGCTGAGCTCAAAGAATTTAAGATCAATAATATTGGTTAGTTTATTTTGTGTATGCTTAATGATAATTCATTGTACACCAAATTTATATTATAAACAATTTTCTTCCTCTTCTAACAAATTCTCCCCCCATCCCGTCAACATGTTCTAGTTCCGCCACTGAAAATATCACTCACCGATTGAACGTGTAAAGAAGTTTGTCTTGAACGGATAGTTAAGGTAGATGAGTACTCCTGAGCTGGATATGATACTGATGGATAGGACTGAGAGAGCGGTGATGTGGATCAAGTAGAACCTGTACCCAGGAAGTCCGAACACCGGCAGTATGTTCCAGCCCGGATATCTGGGGTAAGGACCTGTGCTGATGTTAGATGAGTTGGTTGTGTGAGAAATATGCGTTGTGTTGACCCCATCTTGATTCGTTGTATTCATGAAAACTGCAGTCATGATTATTCTTCGGATCATAATTATATATAGCCAACTGGTGTAAACACTGCACAGTAGCTAAAGTTAATGATGGTATAATTATATTATTCGTTTAAATGAAGTCAAAAGTTGTTTAAAAAGGGACGATTAATCATGGAGTGAAATCAATTGAGATTGATGAAATTAGATTATTTATGAAGTATCTTCCATTGTTTGATCCACTATGGAATTCTTATCCACATGATCGAAGATCATGTAGGTCCTACATGCATAACAACCTTCCAGGGCATGCTGTAACCCATTTGTTTCCTTCTAAGATCTTTTTAATCAGACTCTCTTGCCCTGGCTATTGTCTAATGGACTTGCACTGTTTCTGTTTCAGAGCTTTCTCTTGTATTGGCAAGTGTGTTCTGTTGGTATGGAACCGCTTGCAGTTGCACAGTCTGCTTGGGACGTCAATGACATCACCTTCTAGTGAGGAATCGGACGCTAAATTCTCATTGTAGTGTATTGAATCCGTAGAATCTGAGAGTATTGACCAACTGATATCTGAGCGTGTATGCGAGAGGCGACTAACGATAGTGCTCCAGTGAAAGACAAAGTGGTCGAGGTCATGAATTCTGTGTAGGCCCTTTGCTCAAATTACAAATTAGCAGAGGTTCTGTCACATCGGTTGCGGTCAGTCAGTCTTGTGTAGACAATACAAACATTGCTGAATTCGTTTATTTTCACACATGACAGGTTGACAGGGCTGCTACGTTTACATGGTCTTCTTTCTTAGATTTTGCTTTTTTATTTTACACTCCATGATTTATTGTAACTTTGCCGAATATAGCTCCTTAATGACGGCTAGCGTAGATACGCGATTAGCCTTCCGTCTCCCAGGCACCAATTTGCACCCGTGCTCAAGGGTGACGGGGCTGCTTTGTCGGTTGACCTGGGCTTTGATCCAAGGTCACTATCCATCACTTGATTCTGAGGCGAACACGTTAACCGTTTCCCAATACCCCGTCGGCACCTAAGCTGGCTGCAGCTGTATTTGTTAGGCTGTTAGTATTGGAGAACTGGTGCCAGGTTTTGTCATCATGTTAAGTAATACTTTATAATTGATCCAGCATCTACGTCCAGAGAATCTAAATGTTAGAAGTGTAAGAACACATTAATAAAGCCGAATTTAACATTAGCTTGGCGTCTCATGGTTAGGACTACATCAGTTCAGCCCTGAAGTAGGCTTATGCAACCACCGATGAATCCTGTTCGAGACGCTCAACCGATGTGATCGATTTCTAGAAAATTCTTGAAAGATATTTCCATGTAGGCTATTATAATATGTAGGCCTAGGGCTATTTCTCTTACGATAACGTTCTTGTGTAAGGATGATAGATCCTAAATAGTTCAGACCAAAATGGAATGTATTGTAGTTCAGAAACAAGACACGAAGTGAAATCTCTAACACTTGGCTTAATGTGATACTGGGTCACCTAGCACTTTTGATAAAAGTCACCTAGACTCCTTGAGCTGCATTTCCCAAACTCTACGATCTCGCGACCCACTAAAGTGATCAAAATATTTAATATAGGTGGCGACCTACCACTATAGTTTAAATACTAACTTAATAAAAGTGGGAGGTACTTAATAAAAGTGGGAGGTGGAGCACGACACCCACCCCCCCCCCCCCCTCCTATAATCTTCGGCGGCTTCCTTAACTTAACAGTTCTTTATTTGGATTTTAGAGGTCCAATGAGAAAACACCCAAAGTGATTGAAAGAATTTAGGCATATGGGGTCTAATTTTTAGGGTCCTGTCCGCTTCATATTGTGTTATACAGACAGTCTAAAGTTGATCTCAGACTGAGGATTATAATTGAGAAGAGATCCAGATAACAATTTGTGATTTAATGACCTCTGAACTATTTTGTGTATAGTATGTTGTGTATTGGTTTGTTAGAGTGAATAGTGGTATGGGTCATAAACAAGCATCTGATGCTTCCTGACCCAGTAGTGTTATGTTATATAGACCTATATTAACTTTTCAGCCCCTATCAGCCATTTTTTATAGTTTAATCATAGGTATAACAAGCAAATTGAAATAATTTATCATTATATAATTAACTGTCAGCAGGATCACATAAAATAGAACAACTACTCCATTCGGCCCTTTCCAACTTTTAATCTGGAGTGCTGAAATTTCATAGTAGAAGCACACACTAGTACAATGCTAAAACCTATCGTTGTTGCTTCCGTTTTGGTTTCGTAGGTATAATGTTTTCTGCATTTTGACCATTCCAAGCCATGTTACCTTCCAAATCTGCGTTTGAAACGTAACAAAGCTTTCTGAAGAACATTGCATGCACTACCAGGCGAATACTATTTTGTGAAATATAACAAGAATTCTCTGACTTCAGTTCCGATCAGGACCGCCACTTAATGGTGGCCATGCAGTGGTGTCGCTGCCATTGGGGCTGTAGAGCACTTTTCTACCTCAGATTTTGTAAACTTCTTTTAAAACTCAAATTTAGCCTATTAATTAGGGAACTATAATTTCCGTTCTTGACCTATAGGAACGTTCACGCACCATACATTAAATGCCGTACATACACTCTGAGTCAATAAAAAACATGTGCGCAGTCTCTCGCCCATAACTTTGGCATTTGTAAACCGATCTAACAATTTCTTACACCAATAGAATCAGGGTGAAATTTGCTTTAAGATAGGTAAGGTATATCCGTTAATGACATATTTTTGCGTTAAAGCAGTGCTTGAAAACCTGTGCGATTGAAGATGTTCAGTTTCAGTATGTAAATCGCTACAGAATGCTTATGAATCTGTGACTTGACTAACAACAAAACACACGAACAAATGACGTTATACAGGTACGCCTACTATCAACAGTCACAGAATTTGCTCAAAATAACCTCATTTGACTAGAATATAAGCTCTGATACGCTTGCGCCTCTCATCTATTGCGTGGTCAAGGAGACAGATTTATACTTGCTTTGCCAAACGTCTACCAGGCGCTGCTCAAACTCGTCCACGGTATTTATTTTCTATTGTAATTAACAAAATTACTTTACGATCTCATGGAAAATTTCATCCTGATTCTAACTATGCAAGAATTTTTTAAATCGGTGTACAAATGCCAAAGTTATGGGCTAAAGACTGCGCACATGTTTTCTATTGACTCAAGAGTGTACATACAACTTTTATATGTTACAGCTACTGTTGATATTATGGAGGTAGACATGTATCGTCATCTATTAATGATAATTCATGTCCACCTCATCATAAATCCAGGCGACGCCACTGGGAATGAAAGTAAAAATTATTATTTTATTATTTTAAGACCTCGGCGACCCATTTGGAGTTAGTCTGCGACCTACATGTGGGCCGCAACAAAAGTATTGGAAAATTGACCTAGGCGATCACAGAATCTAGTTGAAGAATGATAACCTCACTGAAGAGTATAGACTTCCTTTGAACCAAAAATCAATCCTCGATGAAGCGATAAAACGACTGCATTAGTTGTATTCAACCAGATGGCTTCAAGCTTGACCCAATTGATATTATTCTAATCTTAGACTATCATCATCGGCTATTGTTAGAGATAGACTATCTCTAATTATTTAATTTTAAACAAAGGCTGTTGTCTAATAAAAACTTGAAAATTGTCCAAAACTCTTATTTTGAGAATATGGTTCTTATTTTGTAGAAACCGACATAGTTGTGAAATAGGTATTTTATGTATTTTATTATTTTTGAAAAATACATGTATTTTACTGTATTTTATTTTTTTTGCCGCATTTCATGTTTTTTATGTATTTTATATTTTTTGAAAAATATATGTATTTTACTGTATTTTATTTTTGCTTTACTGTATTTCACAACTATGGAGACCGACTAACGGAGTTACTGAGGAAGGATAAGGAGATCCACTTCAGAAAAAGATTCTCCAAGAAAACATGGCATACATATTAAAATGCGTTGGACCTGCCGTTAGGCAGTGCACTGAGAAAGAAAGAGAGAGAGAGAGAGGGAGAGTGAGGGAAGGATGGAGAGAAAGATAGTCTTAAAGTCATATAGGCCTAAATCAATAAAATTCCTGTGAGATTATGTCTATGTAAGATGTAGATGTAGGCTATAGATTAAGTAAGATGTAGGCTATAGATTACATCAGAATTCTCAAGAAAACCTCAGATAGATGCTCCACCTTCCCATACTCACAGTCTCACATGACATCGCTGTTTAAACTTGTTTTTTATAGATAACCATGGAACTAAATTGTGTGATGTTTAGGCCTAAGTTATTATTTAAAGAATGTATAACAATATGTTAAATAGCAGTCCAAGTTTTTAAATATAAAATGCATCAGTCAATTTGCACGCTTTTATTACAATGATATTGCCGTAATGTCTTCACCTCCAGGTCTAATTAATGTTAATTAATGTGTTCGCAATAGAATACATGAAATAAGCTTACACAAAATACCGTGTGTAAGCTCAATGCAATATGGGTTCAAGCAGTGCCTTGAAGGAATCACCATGAAATTGCCATGAATGATTCCTTTAATTAATTAAAGAAAGAGTCTCAATGACTATTGATAATCATTCCTTGCGTGTTCATTATTTCAGGTAGCCTGCTACTGAGAAATTCAGGAATTCAGGTTACCATATCGAATCGTAGCAGCTGTAAAATTTTGCAAATTTAGTTTATTGTTTATCTGCATGGGAAACATTACAGTAGGCCTAAATTATATTCAATAACACTTTAGCTAATAATGGCTGATATACGCTAACCTATGACAAGTAAATCTATTATGTATGTGAGGCAAAATGTATGTGGCATGTGTATTCTATGTGCATGGCATGGCATGTGTATGTGGAAAATGTATGTGAGGAAAAATTTATGCTGCAAATGCATGCATATGACAAGGCAAATGGCAAGCCATGGCAAGGCAAGTCAAAAAGGCAAATGGCAAGGCAAGGTAAGAAAGCTAAATGGCAAGGCAAGGCAAAAGGCACAGGCAAATGGGTAATGTGACTAATGTATGTGACAAATGTATGAATCTCAATGGAGTTGCTCGCCATGATGTGATCACTAGGACGATTTTCTTAACCTAAAAATTGAAATTTTGTCTTTATTGTAGTAAAATTTTGACTATATTTTGACCTAACGATTTTAAGTTATGAAGTTACAAAATTCTAGTTATAAATGAGTCTTATAACTAATAAATAAATAGTAGGCTACAACAGCAGAAACCGTCAATTAATAAATAGTCTGTGCTAATAAATTCAGTATTTTAATAAGTATTATTATTTAGCATGTCAACAATTGGAGAATAACACACCTTAATAATCATAAATTGGGATAATTTAAGTCAATGTCAATGGTTTCAAGGGAAATTTAAATATAATATTTTTACATTTTTACCTAAATACAACAAATTTTGACTTTTTGACCTAACGACACATTTCGACCGTATATTGACTTTATAACTTCTGACAGGAGGAGGTAGATCAGTTTGGACTGCAGCTCTGCACGTTTCAGACCATCGTCATCGACATATTCCTTTTTTGACTTTGTTGACTCTTAACCCCCTTAGAGATCACTATAGTCTTACATGACATAACCTGAAACATATTTTTAAGAATGTATTTTTATAATGTGAGAGAAATAACTTTAAAATCTCTCTCTCTCTCTCTCTCTCTCTCTCTCTCTCTCTCTCATACACACACCCCCACACACACACGCACGAATGCATGCACGCACGCCCGCACGCTCGCACACACACACACACACACACACAAAATTGGGGTGATAAAATTATGCAAAAATCTTCTTTTTACAGACTAATTGGTCGTTCAATTCCAGATTTGCATAGGTCCAAAGTCTACCAACTGATACTGGTGTAGATCTATTTGACTCTCCATTGTTAATATACTGTGGCATTTTGCATAGAGCGCCTCTTTATAAATATACGTATTGGTTTATTAATTGACTGACTGATTTTTTTAATTTTAATTTTACTTTTTATATTTTTTAATTTTTTTTACCCTGGGTGCAAACAGCCCGGTGGGTTTTATAAAAGCGATTCATTAAGAATGGAATGAATCGTAGATCGGCTACTCGGGATCGACTATACTGAAAGAGCCGCGAAAGCAAACCGCATTAACCTCTGCTGAGCGATTGAGAGCCTCTACCAAAGAAAGAGATCTCTCGCTGATCCCAGGTATTCAACGCAATCTGTCTGCCGATGCCATTGATGAAATCAGCTACACAGGAGTTTATTAATTTATAAATTGATTGATTGATTGATTGATTTATTGAACGATTGATTAGCAGACTGACTGACTGACTGATTTGTTGATTGATTGATTGATATTGGAGCTTCTGCCAGATCGCAATTTCTGTTTTTGTTATAAGTCAGCGAAATGTTTGTTAATTATTTTATTTCAAAATAAAAATAAAATAGAAATAGAAATCTAATCAAAATGAAATCGAATATAAATAAATGATATCATTTTTCGTGCATTAATTAAAGCTGGTGTACCCGCAAAGAAAAAACCCGTTGGCCTCTGCAGATCTGACGGCAAACGTCCTGATGGTTTGACGTTGATTCCATGATCGTCAGATCGTTGTGCAGTGTGGGACGTTACTGTTGTAGACACCATGGCTAAATCATACATCAATTTAGCAGCTTTACCATAGCTGGAGCAGCAGAATTAGCAGATTCTCGCAAGTTATCCAAGTATATAAATCTGACTAGTAGCTATGAAGTGATTCCGGTGGCGCTCGAGACCATGGGACCAATGAATTTCACGGGACCTGAGTCCATTAGAGACCTTGGAAGAAAAATGACTCAATTCTCCGGTGATTCTCGAGAGACCGGTTTCCTCTGGCAGAGACTGCGTATTGCCCTACAGCGTTTTAATGCTGTTTGCTTTCGGGGGTGTTTTGACTTAGCTTATGTAAATTATAGTTAAGGTTTGTTTGTATTTTTTATTTTTATTTTTTGTATTTGACTAGTAGCTTTATTTATTAATTTTTTTATTTTATTTTGTTTGTTTGTTTGTATTCATGAATATAAATGTGTAAATAGAAATCTAAATAAAAATGTCAGTAGCTCGGCCATCTGGTGAACGACTCGATGAAATGTTAATTGATTTGCAAATACAATCCCTAAATGGTAAAACAATTATATAACGTACACCAAGACCGAATGGTCCCAAAAATATTAAGTAAATATATGGAGGTCCACATTTTTATGTCTCTCTCTCTCTCTCTCCCTCTCCCTCTCTCTCTCTCTCTCTCTCTCTCTCTGTATCCATACAGCGAGTGCAGCATACTTAGACATGAAATAGCTGATTAGTTTCGTGCTTAACAGGCCTACTATTTTGATATGGTAGCCCAACACGATACTTTTATGCCTCATGTAGAGTAATTGTTGCTACAGTTGATCTGGCATCTGTTGATTTCCCCTGTAGCTGCCTCTTCCTAACCACGGTGTATGCAAGGACATTGAAGAACCCTCCTATGTTGGTAAAGATCACCGTTGCCCAGACGATTATAATATGTGGCACTCCAGCAATTGCCCAGATACCATAGGTGACCAGAGGCCAGTACTGAGCTATGTATACCAACACAAAGAGCATCATTGTACGTGCAGTGCTGTAGTACTTTGTTGAGGAAGAACCTTTTCCAGTTCCGTCCTTGTTCCTCGCTAACTTCAGCTCCACTGAGCGCATCTTCAGCAGCACCCCCATGTAGCTGATGAGGTTGATCGCAAACACGGCCAGGTGACACATCGATACTACGTTAGCAATAACTGGACCAAAAGGATTGCGAAAATCCACGTAACACCTGAATGAATAAATTGAACTACGCATTAGAATTTAAGGCATCTACACCCTGTCTCAAAAAAAACGGTCCCCCTACAATAATGTGTGCAACCAACTTTGAATTGGATTACCAATACATTCGCCGTTTAGAGACCCACTATGACTGCCAATTTGACATATGCCCATGCCCACAAATTGGGGTCAATATATCTTGACGAAACTGCAGTGTTTTCCGCACACAAGGGGTGTTTAACACAGTTGTCAATATGGGATATTTTGATCTTTATTCTGGTTCTTTAAAATGAGCCCTCATTTAAAGCCGATTCTTGTGACATTTTCCAATAATATGGAGTAATCAATTCTAGCCAACATCGATCGGATATCTTACAAAACAAGAAAGTTACTGATACTTTGAGTATGACAGTATTGCAGTTTTACAACGTCATGCGTCTTGCTTTAAATAACGCAAGCTTCTTTCAATGCTAATCTATCACTGTCACACTAAAATATCAATAGCTTTCTTGTTTGAAAGATATCCGACCGACATTTGGTGATATTGACTAGAATTGATTGTTCCATAATTATTACTGGCAAATTACACAAGAATCGACTTTAAAAGAGGGCTCATTTTAAAGAACCAGAATAAAGATCAAGATATCCCGTACTGGCCACTGCCAAACTCCCCTTTTGTGCGGAAAACTCTGCCGTTTCGCCATTTTTCAAGACATATTGACCAAAATATGTGGGCATATGTCAAATTGGCATTCCTAGTGGGTCTCCACACGGCGAATGAATTGGCAATTCCCTTTTCAAATTATTCACATTATTGTAGGGGGGCCGTTTTTTTAGATGGGATGTACTTCTTATTACGGTATTTATACGACGGACGAATTTAGCACCTGTAGTTAAAAGTCTACGGAAGACACTATACACTAGACCAGTGATCCCAACGCGTTACCCGCGGGTAAATGTTACCCGCCGATCCTTGGCAACTTACCCGCCGATGATTGCCAAAAAGAAAAAAGAAATTGAACGTATTGTGATAAAAGGTGAAAAAATTAAAACGCATTAAGAGGAAGAAAAATTAAAACAAAAAGCGCACCAAGAAGATATAAATGACAAGGCATTAAAAAGGCATAGGGCTTAGATTTGTTCAATACTCTGAAGACATGTGTCGAGCGTTATGATTCCGATTGGAGAAAGTTGGATAGTGTCTGTACGGATGGTGCGTCTCAGCGCCTGCAATGACAGGTAGGCACGTTGGGTGTCTTTACTCCTTCTGAAATTTCTTGGAAGAGTCGTGTTTAAATATCATTGCTTCCTTCACCAAGAATCTTTTTGTGGAAAATCCTTAGATAATATTATGAAGCATGTGATGGACATTGTGCTGAAATTTGCATATTATTACGGTCCGTTTTATAGGAATTGTAACCGGACTACTGATTTAATAAAAATAGAAAGATTTTATTACTGGTAGGCTTTTTGCCTTAACAAAAAGTTCTCACATCCAACTGAACAGATTAGAATAACTAAAGAGATTTAAACAGTCT
>JAQFZF010005132.1:0-10117 GCA_034695365.1 Enchytraeus norvegicus
CGAATACTTTGAAAAACGATAAATTGCACGTGCGAGTAAATCCTGCAAAAATTGCAGGCGATTAATCTCACTTCGAGGAAGATTAAAAAGCACAGAATTACCATAGTCTACCTTTGATTGCACTGGAGCAGAGCCAATTGAAGTAGCAGTTTTAAGGGTAAGGTATGGATGAATACGCCAAAGATCTCGGATATGAAAGAAGTAAGATTGAGAAACCTTATTAATGCGCTCATGAAATGAAAGGTGTTTATCAAACACAACACCCAAATTTCTTACAGATGAAACTGGTGTTATTGAAATGTCAGAAGATAGAGGGAGACTGATATTATTTAGAAAGCTTAGAATTAACTTATTAATTACAAAGCTGTTGAGGAGTTTCAACAAAAAAATTCATATCAGTCTATGATGGATTCAGAGCTAAAAAGTTGGCAGACATCCATGATAAATCAGGCCGAAATGTTTGCTGAAGACAAGATAAAATATCAGAATAGGAGTTTGGAGTGAGGCAATGTACATATGGAGTCGTCAACAAAAAAATTCATGAAAGAGAAAGTGAGATGATATGAGAGTGCTGAAAGGCGTGCAGTTAAAGACAATTGGTCCAGAACGGAGTCCATATTTAAGGTATTGAGCGATGAAGAATATTATAGCACTTTTATTCCTTGGATGTCAAACCATGAAGTTATACACTCTAAGAGAATATCATTTGCAATAGTATCAAAAGCAGCAGACAGGTAAAGTATTCATAATCCAGTTATACGTTTTCTACTTATAGCAGAATATGTAACATAAAATGAACCAGTAACGTATTAGTTTAATCTCACCCTATTGCGCTCTAAAATAACAAATTGGCATTTACAAGTAAAATATTCGTACTCACACTCACAGATCGCCTCTCAAATCCACTTCAATAAGTTCATCGTACCACATAGGTCAATCCTTACCATACTGAAATGTTGCCCTTAGATTGTGGAGACATATGTATAGGATTAAGTATGTGTTGGTAGACAATGCTACAGAAGAGCTTATTCTAATTAGTGCGATTTTATACTTGGAATATGTAAGTGCCACTTGAGGCCTTTATCTCCATTCACACTCTCATTATGTGCTTCAATTGATTGACTATCATGTACTTGAGTGCAGTGATAAATAAATAAAACAAATAAATAAATATATAAAATGTTTCACAAAGCACATTGTTGTCAAACCTTGTGACTGTAATAATAGGTCTGTAACATCATCTCGAAGACAGCTGAAAAATATTGTCAATTGTCGAACGCTTCGTCTCATCATAATAGCCAATAGTTCTCGATTCTTCTCTTCTGTAGTTTCTTTGCTGCAAACTGAATTCTTCTGGGCAATACTAAGGCACTGTTGCGAAAAGAGTTGGTCAAGAAGATAGCTAGTATAGAGATCACGAACAAGATCTGGGTATGATTTTATAATGGGGGAAATGTCAGAGTCGCTAACAGGCCATTCGTCATCATCAGCTGGATACCTTGCTGCATATATAGAATACAATTTAACTTAATGTCAACAATATGTTTTTTAAATCTTGACCGGAAGGAGAGAAAGAGTACTATGATTATTTATTTAAAAATCGATAAAATAGGCAGTTTTATTCTTTTATTTTTGTACTATTATTTTCTGGCCGTGGTCAGCTAGATAGGGCCTTCTTGCTCTCCCTGATGACGGTCAGCACAAGAGCACTATTTATTCGTTTATTTCTATTATCACTATTTATCTGCACCGTTAGTAATTGATACTTGTAATCTTGTATTGATGTCACGTTTGGTGTTATCACTGTAATAAACATATACCTCTCTATAATAAGAGAGATGTTACATGAAATTTGTACCTTTAACCTGACTTCTGTTAATGAACATCAAAAAGATATTATTTCCATTCTAATTGTTAATATCAATCTCAACGTGACTATAGAATACGCTTTGACTGATGTGCTCGCATCGGAACTGATTTAAGACGAATTTAACAATGGTTCAACGTCCATTTCATCATATAACGACGATATCAGGGACGTCTCAGAGAGTATAGGCCTATAGCATGTATTACGTAGCACATGATTATATTCTAAAAGCCATCTGCTGCCCACAGCGGATATCATTGTCATTACATTTTTCTAGATTTGGCTAAGGCTCCTCAGAGAGAAAAAGAAGGAGAGAGAGAGAGAGAGAGAGAGAGAGAGAGAGAGAGAGAAGAGGAACGAGAGAGAGAGAGAGAGAGAAAGAGAGAGAGAGAGAACTATGTTTATTTGTTTAAGAATTGACAAAATAGGTAAGCAGTCAACCAAACACGTAAGCGAACAACCATATAAGTTTAAATAAAGTTAAGCAAATCGAAGATAAGAAATCCAACAATCGGCCGTCAGTGAGGGCACAATGTATCCTATCTAGCTGACCCCTGATGCAAGGTATTGATAGCAAAAAACAACCATGCAATGTCATTTACAATAGGGATTACACAACGATTATGAACAATAACTCACTACAGACCTACAGCTATTTAGATTTAAAGATATCTGTAGAGAATTTCAGGAGCTTGTCCCGTAGTGGGTCCAGGAAACCTGAGAATAGACCAACCGAAAAATCTACAAGTTTGTAGCCGAATAACGCAGAAAATAACTAAGGCAACAGGAATCCGACCCAGAAACCAGATTTTCCCAAGCAAAGGCTATATTTGGGTGTGGGAAATAGTCTTTTGAAGAGATATGCTTATTACGTTTCATTTGATGAGTAATCTCCAACATAAAATTAACCTATATAATAAATTGGTATCTGAGTATCAATTTGATAATAGCAAACTAACTTACTTCCATTTTTATTCAAAAAATTAACCAGGTGACTTTGATTCGATGCCATCAAGCCACTTTTGAATTGATCAATATTTGACGTATTGATGAGTCTTATTAGTGCGTTGTTACGCTTTCTCTCTGTCCTCTGTCCTTGTTTTAAATCATTCACGGCTTCAACAGTCAGGGAGCCATTGTGTTGTAGGTGATCCAGAAGATCATATTGGCATTCCAAGCAGCGTCTGAAAACTATGCACACAATTATAAAGAATCAATGACTGCATTTGAAAAGATCTTGAAATCGTGGGAAAAAAATTGAAGGCTTGAAGCCATAAATTGATCGCTTAGACTATTGAAGATATATAACATTAAATATATGCTGCTTTGTCATTTTGTGTTTTGAACAATACTGAGTAAATTTTCGATAACCTTCATGAGTTTGAATTGAGTTTGAAAACAAAATTATAGAATAAATAGCATCAAATTCTAGTTAATCTGTCCATTCAGTTAAACTCTGCCAAAAGGCAGATTATTGGTTATTCATGGGCTTCAGTGACAAATTAGCTAGACCTTAGAGAAAAAGTAGCCATAAATGACATAAATAAATTATTTATTAAAATAATGCAGGAAACCTTGCTATCAATTAATTAGCATGCAGACCTCTAAAATCCTATACAAAATCCTATAAATTACAAAAGCGGTTGTCCTATCCATTGGCGGATCCAGGAATTTTAAAGGAAGGGGGGGGGACAAATAAATGAATTTTGTAAGGGGTAGGTAATTTCGAGACTAATAAAGGGGGAAGGGTAGCAAATAGGTATTTTAATGGGTCGAGTTACACTAATTTGTAAATCGAGGGGGCGTGAGGGAAGGATCCGAGAGAAGGTATGGTACCCACCCCCTTAATCCAAGCGTGGTCCAATAGCCGTCCTATTCCTATACTTAACTTTTGTCATTTATGATCTCCAATTACATGCTAAGGGATTCCTTGTATGTCAATAGACTATCTACAATTTTCTATAGGACGCCGACATTGCAATTTCCTATAGGACGCGACTGTAGAATTGTTCAATAGGATTTCTTAAAATCGTAGGCCTAATTACAGTGATCTCCTTACCAGAATGCCGAAGAATAGATATTTCTTCCCGTTTATAACTTTCTACACCTGTATTTTCTATCATCTCATGTGTGGAACAGGTGGCTTGATTTTCTTCATTCTCATTTTTTTGAACTGATAAACTGAACGTTGTTGATTTTGTTGTAGAGTCTAGATCTAAGCAGGTTTGGACTTCCTGATTCACACACTGGATTGAACTGGTTTGAGATGAAGATTCTTGGCTCAATACGTGACATGAACACTTTTGACATAAGCTAATGCTTACTTGATCCACCCGTTTCACTGTCCCAGCCTGCCTTTCTTCGTTCTCCTCCTCACAGATATCGGTGAGATTTTCATGTTGATTTTGATTAACTGAACTTCTCGCGCTATATTGTTCGTCAAAATTTCCTTGTGTAGGCCTATATAAATTCGAATTAGAGGACTCAGATGTATTCACCAGTGCCTCTGTTTCATCATCCGAAGCAGATTGACACCGGTAGCAGCAAGACATAGAAAAGAGGCTAATCGAACGGGATGTTCTATGACCACCTTGATCGTGCGACATTGTGTCCAGGGAGCTAAGCTTAATTTCTTTCGTAATAAAGTAATAAAGTATTTAATAATTAATAATTAATACAGTAAGTAACAAGTATGTAGGTAATTATGTAATTTGATAAGTAATTAATTATCTTAACAAGGCCTAAGTCTAAAGTTTGCGGCAGAAGATGCAGAATGTAAATGTATTCTCATCATCATAATTCACTGAAGCCGCATTCATTTCTGTTGAAAATATTGGAAATACTCATGCAGCCAATTTTGATCTCTACATCTTATTTAATTCAACAGACAGTAGGCCCTATTTCATGAAAACTGAAATAAACCTGTAATCAGTCCAATAGAATATTAAACTGAAAACATTTACATATAATAGCGAGTAAGACTTTGCAATTTATATGAGTATTGTGTAAGAATATCCTTCACTCGAATTTAGTGTTTCGTTACCATTATTTTTTGCAAAAGTATTACCTGCTGCCCTGGTTCTCTCTTCACAGCAAATCTTAGCTGTTCATTAATTCCACTGTGTCCACTGTTGAAGGAAGTAATAGACGGTAGACTGGTTGGAACGAGAGTCAAAGGAAGACCAAGAATTGGAATGTTGGATGATGTGATGAATGGAGCATGTGTGGATATGAAAAGAAAAACTGAGGATAGAGAGGTATGGAAACGTTATATATAGATCTATCTTAAATCGTCGAAATAGACATAAAGCATAAAACAATTACAAAGCTCACAGCGCAAATAGACGGAAGTAAGTGAGAGCGAGTGAATGTAACATACAAAGTGAAAATGAAAATAAAACCAATGCGCCTAGCATAATTGTTCTTAAATAAAATCAATATTAGGCCAACAAATCGTGCAAATCTAATCTTAAAAACGTCACACAACATTTTTTAGATTAAAACTACACAGTATTCGTCTAATTTCTACTACAAGGGTTATTGATAACATTTAAATACATCAGCTTCTTTAGTTCATAAATGACAGATTAAGAATATATTTATATTCCGTTTCAACATTAACACTCTTGCACAGCAGTTTGAAATCATGTGAGAACATAAACCGTTTTACTATGCTGCCAAAAATTAAATTGTTTGATCTGATGCCTTCCTTATAAAACTTAAAACATAGGTGAGCATGGATGGAAATAAAGTCCATTCTGCCTAGACCTGCTATAAAGATTATATGCCATGGACCTGCCATTAAGAAGTACGCCGAGAGAGAGCGAGAGAGAGAGAGAGAGAGAGAAAGCTAAACACTTTACTAAATTTGCTGACAATCCTAGTATATAACACAAAATCTATTGCACAATTCTTTATTAATTAATCACTTAAAAACACCAGTTAGAATTTTAGCTTACAATATCTTTTTTGTTTAAAATAAATCAACATTCATGCAGATTGCAGAATGAAGTGATCTATATATATTTATTTCACGTTACCGTACAATCATACATATTCAATAAATCTGTTCAACGAGAAAGAGGACACAAAGGCTCGAAGGAGACTAACATGAGACCCTCAGGAGTAGCCTAATCGACTTAAAAACACGACATAAAAACAATGCATTAGACAAGCAGGCAGAATATAAATAAATATAAATATACATACAGTCTAGAAATTATGCAATATCTTACTCTCAGATTTAAATATCAGTATACATCAGTATACAATATACATCTCACTCACAGTGCAAGAACTGAGAATCACTATGCCTGAGTTCTGATAGCCCTTCTTATGCGACTTCTTCTGATTTATACAAGGCCATCTCTGTACACACACAAAATCAACACAAATATAATATCATAGTAGCTCCAATGTACATTGTACTTTTCACTTTGTAATATCTGAATGACTAATAATGACGTCTGCACAATAACAAATCTCATACTTGTATTTGCAAAAACCAATTCGTCCAAATCAAAGAAGTAATTCTCCAAGAATAAACAAAAAATAGAACATGCAGTAAAATTCTGTAACATCATTTATTATGAGTGTAAAAAACTAAAATAGAATAAAGTCAAATCAAAGTCTATTTCTCCATTCAAATGCACCAACATTATCGTGTCTGCTAGCAGCATCTATGGCATAGGTATGATTAATCAGGAGAAGAGAAACTGTCCAATAAAGCTATGTAAAAAAAGGTCATGTGCGGAATTAAACAAATAAAAAAGAAAAGAAAAATTATGGAACAAGAATTGAATCATGCATCTACAGTAGGCGACTGAATAGCGTTGATCATTGTACAGTACAAAAAGAGTTCGTGCATCTTCACTACATCACAACATCATCAAGACATCTTTCAGAAACAGTGATCACAAACTTTCATTGCTATTCATGGCTTTAATAGTAAATTTTTCAGAAAATTCAATGTAATTTTTTCCTGTCAAAATCTCATGGAAACTCTATCACAATACCTGACTGGCAGAAGAAGCCTTGATCAGTTCCTCCACAGTGGTTGTAAATGATCCAATAGGATCGTGAGACCCATCAGAGTCGTAATCAATGCAAGTTACCTGCAAAAAATATTGATACAAAAACTGCTTTACTTATGAATACAATCTGACGATAAATCATTATTCTGAGAAATTAGGAAAAATACAAGATGTTCAGAAAAATTGCAAAAAGATCCATGTAACTTGCTTTGTTAAAGAAATAAATTTAAAACTAGTTTGCTCAAAAGGTACTATTGATAAAAAGAGAAGAGAGTGAAAGTGAAATTCCAGTAAACTCCTCCCTGCAAGCGCATGCGACAGATATGTAATTAGAAAAAGTACACAGCTAAACTTTTTGTATAGACTTCATCAGCATTTTAACAGATCATAACAGACTATCAATTATACATTACATTGCACTTACATTGATTTTAAAAAAATCTTTCAAAAGGCTTAGGCCAAATTAAATGTCGGCTTTGCAGCCTGAAGGATTCATCAGTGAGACGGGTGAGCCTGGGGATTCTAACCGTGCATCTACAGAACCCAATCGAGAGCTTAGAAGACTGCACCATTGGCTTAGAGAATGGGTCACTGGCGCAATCATAGCAATTTTAGTGTAGAAAATACTTTGAGATATTACAATAAATGATCTGCAAACCATAACAGGGCAGGAATATTTTCCCGAGATACAGAGCTTGCTTGTCTTCAAGGTGAATGGTCTCCAAGCCGGATTCAAGTTATTCTTTATAACCTACACATTTTATCGATCTAGTATAGCAAACAAAATAATTTTTGAATAAATACTGTACATTCAAAAACATGATCAGAGTCAGCTTATCTTCAAAAAAATAATCAGAACATTATGTCAAATCTTCTTAAATGTACAAATGTCGCATCTTCAAAATACATACAACTAAATCATTATGCCTCGTTGATTGTCTCTATGGCTTGTGGGTAACAAATCTGCATTTCGTCAAGAGATATTAAAACATCAAAGATAATGTCCAGACTTTTGAATCTCAGAGAAGTCGATCAGACAGTTTACTCTTTGATATTAGGCTGGACCAGTATCTTGGATAATTTACAGACTGCCTAATGATTTAAACATGTTCTGTTACAGACATCACGTGACTAATATCTACAAAGTGGCTCTCTCTTTCAATTGCACATAGATTAGTACTATTATCATATCACAAGCGCTTCCTATGTGCCTCTGCTACCTATCACATAATTCACGAGATCGTATCACGGGTCAAATGATTAATAAAATCACAGAATCTGTAATTCTTCAATTTTATACAGACCTCAGTTCTGTGAACGACTTGCCACGCACCATCAGGTCCCTGCCTACTGAACTCTAGAAATGGATCAGATTTACCCATGAAATCCTGCAAATACAATACAATATCAGTTTTACACATGTTTCAGCAACTGATGATGATATCAGGGATATCACAAATTGTGAACTGAATACTATCTTACCATATATTTATTATTTGAAGCAGAACATTATAATTTAGCTAAAGAATTAAAACATAACAACATTATAAAATTCTTATCTAATAAGTATGTCTGCAAACAGTGGATTCAAGCTATCCTTTAAGTTCTATCTCTAATAAAGATTAAACGCTAACATAGAATTTGAAAGTGTCAGTGTGTAAAATGTCACGTTATAATCTAATCTAAATCATGAGTTAAATATATATTATAAATTGGTTTTTAAATTGCTCTGATTTGTATAAGGTTTTATAAGATATTTTTATCTTATAAATTGGTTTTTAATTGTAGATAATATTTTTATATTCTGTCATTTTAATTTTTTGTGATGTCAAGATGGAACTTTCTGATCCTATTTATTTTTAAGATCCACATAAGTGCCGCAAGGCCTGTGGACTCTTGTCTGTCATTCCACATTGAGATGTTTTGTATTCTCGAATTGATTATTATATATCTGTGACTTTCTGCGCGGACAATGACGAATATTAAAGAAATAAAGAAATAAGTTTATGCCAATTTCTACTAAACCAATGAGAAAGAGAAAGACTGTGAAAAACTTGATTTGCCCACAAAGTGTTAAAACGAGGTAAGTCTACTAGATTAAAACACCATCCAAACAATGCACAATTATTTACCTTTTTATCCAATTTCTCAGCCTTGAATGTCATTGTCAGAATGTCCTTGGTCTGAGCCACTTCATTGGCCTTTATCTGCACAGTTAATTAACTATCTTACTTCAACTACAAGAAAACATAAAATATTGCACAGAAAACATAATAGAATAAGAAGCATAAAAATTATTCCATGTCAGTATTTTCAGTGAAAAATACTAATAAAAAAATATACTAGTAGAAAAATACTACGTAACCGAAATTATATCCCATATATTGTAACCCATTAACAAATCACGGATATATACGTCTCCTGCAACAATTCAGTTTATAATTTTTAAGAAACTTCAATTCCACAATAATAAACATAATCAATAATAATCCTATAAAGAAATTGTTGAAAAATCATTTACGACAAAATTATCACACTTCTCTTGAAACTATCATGTCCAGCATATTTTAACCATTATATCAAGGCCCGTGGTCTCTCAGGTACTGCACTGCAATGCAGTATTCCTGCCCTTATCATTGTGTTAAGCTCCATTATAGAAAGACTCAAACTCTATCTGCTTCTAATTTAGGATTTACTATTGTTGTATTGTATATATTATGCGTATGTCACAATGAAGTTGCTAATAAAATACTACTACTACTACTATATTGCATGAGAAATACAAAAGAATAGCACACAGTAAAATAAATGTACATATGAAGTTTCTGTTTAAACGTACCGTTATCTGGCTTTTCATCTTTGCGACATTCTTGCACTGGAGTATGCGAGTAAATGGGCTTCCAGAAACAACCTAAAAATAATTTAGACTCTTATAAATAAATTGCTTTCTTTTTAACTGGCATGAATTTGTTCTAATAGCAGCCATTTGGTTAATGGGAATTTCATATCAACCTACAAAATTCAACACCTTTGTAAATTATACTATAAGATTCTTTAAAATCGTATTTTTCATCACACTCCCACTCAAAAAAAAATTAAAGAATTTGAATAATTGCTGCACTGAATGACTTCAATCAATCAATCAATCAGCAGCTCTTATATAGCGCACTCTTAACTTGAGTCTCAGAAGCGCTTTTGAACAGTGAAGGGTAGAGTA
>JAQFZF010005133.1:0-10116 GCA_034695365.1 Enchytraeus norvegicus
GTAGTTGTATATGCTGTTTGAAACGTCCCTGACATCGCCTTCGGATGAGGAACCGGACGTTAAATCCTCATTGATTGATTGATTGATTGAAAATATTATATAATATTCGTTCACAAATCTGATAGTTATCCGTCGAAGCACAGAAATCTTAAACAAAAATTACGTCGTAACAAAGAAAACGTCAAAATAAATATATAACGGAAAACAATAAGAACAATGTTAAATAACAGATCGGTCAATAATAAGCAATTGGCTTGCATTTCCTCATTCGAAAATTCCGTAGTTAGGGTGATCGATCAGCAGCTCTTATATAGTGCATTCTTAATTTGAGTATCAGAAGCGCTGTTGAACAGTGTAGGATAGAGTAGCCAAGCCTGCTTTATGCCACAACCGATGTAGCAGGACCTCTGCTAACCTGTAATTTGGGCGACCAAAGAGTTAAGTACACAGAATCATGTCACATAGCCTACCACTCTGCCCTTCACAGCGGCCTTCTGCTTTAGTCGACTCTTCTGACACAAGCAATTTTCGGTTGATCTAAATTCTCAAGTTTCCCGGAACCAACACGGGCAAAAAGGCTGACAGTATAATATGAGTTTAGAATCAGCTTCATCATCGGACGGCGACATCAGGGATATTGATTGCAGAATAATAAACTACAATAATGAGCTTTTTTTCACCATAGGTAGGTTTGAGCAGTAATTATGCATCATAAGCTAACAAGAGTACTAAACTGATAATGCACATATTTAACGCAATTTACGTCCCTTATATCGTCGTTAGATGATGAAACGGATTTCAAAACTATATTGTATTGTGTTGTAATCATCAAAACTACTAAACATCAAACTAGCAGCAGCATCATGCTATGTACAATGTCCATATAAATAGCCTAACTATCAAAATGCACTGAAGACAATTAAACACAGCAGTAGATACGATTTAAACATGCAATCGTAAAAATAGAAATACTATCTAGCTTACTCAAATTTTTCACTTCAATTTCTTAGCTCGTACTATACCGAGAAGAAAATTTGTCAGCAAGTTCAGAGCAACTGAGGAATTTAGCAAAAATGACTCGCATCTTCTATTTAAACACCACTGATTTATACACATGCATATTATATTTGTAGCCTACAGAATTATATTTGAATGCTAATTGGAATGTAAGCAATAAGCATAACTGTAACTTCCTGCAGTTGTAATAGCCGTAGGCACATGTATAATTGTATATTTGTATATTTAGCTTATATTACTATTTGACTTGCCTAGCAATATTAAATTTTGAGTATTTTGCGTCAATTTTCGGTAGCAGCCAGCACAGTTCGAAAATACGTTTACTTCAAGATCAGGCTATCAGTATCAGCCGACATTTCAAGATATCGGACACTAGCATCAGATATCGGACACTAGCATCAGATATCGGACACTAGCATCAGATATCGGACACTAGCATCAGGTATCTTGAAGATATTAGTGACATCATACAGCCTACTGACATCGCCTTCTGGTGAGGAACCGGACGTAAACCAATGAGCCATGGAGACGTACTGATTGTATTGTATTGTATTGAATTGTATTGTATTGTATTGTCTCGTATCGTATTGTATCTTCCATCGCATATTTAAATATGTATTCAGTTTAACTATGCGCTTAATTTTCAGTTTTTTAAATATACATTATGGGCTTTCTATTTAGTTTTAGATCAGGAACATCTGCCTATATGTAAACGCTTAGGCCAAGCGTAAGGCTATAACTTCCATCTTCTTTTTTAGATTTAAAAAAAAATTCTCAATTATCTTTCAATCGGCTTTTCAACTTCCACGAGTACAACCTATAAAGTTAACTTTCCAGGGAGATCAGAGAAAGTCCCACTAAAAGATCATCAAGATAATCGATGACCAAGTTTCTTAGCGAGAGAACACCCACACGATGTTCTGATCTTGATCAACCTCCAAACCCCGCTCTGATTCGAACTGGGATCCACGACCTTGGCGTAAGTGAATCCGTATCCTTCTAAACAAATCGACTCGTACCTATTGTGATCCACCCCTGAACACCTGGCAAGTCCGGTACCATCTTGGCTACCATCCCCATGGGTACGCCTTGAGGTTCCTTGCCTTTGGTTGCCAGATCGTTTACAGGTGGTCTCCATAAAGACCTGCTTAACACCAGGTTCGATTTCATCTAGAACAGTCACACGGTTGCCGTCGAAGTCGTCAGCCTCTGCCAGTTGAACCCATTGGGTGACGCTCTCGCAGGCTGAACTTAGGAGGGAGTTGCTGGCTCTGGGTGCGGACCCGGGGCCTGCGGAAGCGCCTCTGGGGGAGCGACGGACCCGGTAGGGTACCGTCCTCTCAGCTTTAGCCCAAAATACAGTTCGAGGCCTCGATTGGTTTTCATCAATAATTCCCGTGATAGGATGTTGTTTGGATATTCCATCCACTATGGAATTCTTATTAGATAGGAATTCCAGATGAGAGTCTTCTTGCTTCCTTCTAAGACTGTCTTCTCCTGTTTCTCTTTGAGAAGATTCTAGTTGAAGAAATGGCGAATAAGGTTGGTCATCAACTGCTTCTGATGTTTCTTGGGAGATGAATAAAGATGTGATTAGTTCTGATGATTCCTCTGAACTCGAATGTCTTAGAGGCTCTTGGTTTACAATTTCCTCTGTGTTTTGATGTAGGGAGGAATCTGCATGATGACTGTTAAGTGGATGAAGATCGTTGGCTCGTTGTAGTGAAAGACTGTGTATGACATCAGCAGAACTGAGTATGATGAATAGGGAGATCCATACGTATGAGATCTGTAATCAATCAATCGAACAGTTGATCAATAAATCAGTCAGTCAATCCATAGGTAAACCAATCAATCGATCAATCAACGCGCAGTTGTCGGCGGGTTGAATTCAATTCAATTCAATCTATGGGTAAATCTTTAATCAGTAAATATACAGGTTAATCAATTAGTCAATCCATAAATAAATATATCAGTCAGTTAGTCAATCCGCACAGTTGTCGATGGGTTCAGTTCTCAATTTCCCCGAACCCACCGGGGAAAACTTTGACTTTAAAGCTTTACGCTAGGCCTTATAGCTGGAGATATATCCTGCTAAATAAACATAAAGTTTAAAGTTAACTTCTCTCTTTGCGCAATTCGAGTGAGTGATGATTTCTAAGACAATATTGTTTTAAGAACCACTAGAATGAGAACTATGTTAAAACCATTGTAACAGAATTATTACATTTCCTGCGACATCTAAAGTCCTAGCTTTCGCTCTTGTTTTTACTTCTTGATAATAAATAAATTATTTTTGTTGTTTCAAAACAGTCAATGAACTAGAAAATGGAATGTCTGTCATACCAATGCTGTGACTCACATTTACCATTTGTAATAATCATAACCCATTTATCCAGTGATCTGCCGGATGATATGTGACATGTCCAAGGCACAAATTCTAAAATACAGTTAAATATCTTGGTCTTTAATGAGTACATCGTCGATCATAAAATAAAATTAGACCCCATTCCTTCGGAACATTTCTATTCCATCAGCACATTATAGTCTCTATATCAAAGTGTGAATTAAACATATTTTCATGAGTCTAAAGACACCTTCTTTAAAATAATGGGGCTGACGGATGCTGATAAGTTTTAGGCCTAGGCCTAAGTAAAAATTAGATGATACTTTTGTGATGCTGGAATTATCGAACTGTTCTTATATGATTTGAATTTTTTCTTGCCTCCCTTAATTTATTAGACATGTTTAGGGAGGAAAAAAAATGACGCTAAAATTTCTTCGGGTATTTAGATTTATTTTTACACAGTTTGATATGGTGAGAAGTTGAGAACTATAGGATTAGCCGGTGTTTTACCAGCCCATTGCTTCGAATGTAGAGATCTAGTGAAACTTCCTTTACCGCCTCAATAAAGCCATAGCATCGAATTTAACATTAACAAAATCAATCAAGCAAGCAAGGAGGATTTAACCTCCGGTTCTCACCAGAAGGCGATGTCACGGACGTCCCAAGCGGAATGTGCAAATACAGACAGCATCCAACCACCAGAACACTCCTGCAAATGCACGAACCGAAGAAAAAGCGAGATCCGAACAGGTCAATGAACATGCATCCGTAGGCCTACTATATAGCCTTTGTTACTCAATTTCCTTTTGACTTCCTATTTGCTCACTGTGTTTTTGTAAATTAAAAGTAGAGTAAGATCTTGTTTTTTCTCTTGTACGTCACTCTGGCCACGTGCTATCCAGCCTGCATTAGTGTGACTCCGAGTTTTGATGTCATGAACTTTCGCTTCAATTTCTAAAAATATCTCCTAAAACTATTTACTAGAATATTTACCAAGTCCCGACCTCTTCGCCGAAATCAAAACAAAGCTGTAAACCAATCTGATACGTAGTTAGGTGAAATTAGTTGGTTTGTCAAATGTGACTTTTAAAAAGAATTTAATCGTTAGACTTTATAAATTGTCCCCATTGAACTTGTAACTTTTTTCAGAAATTATTACAATTCCCATTGTTTGTGGGAATTGTGTTGATAAACCTGTAAAAAACTGCAAGTATTTTACAACCAGGCTGTGTCTTATGCTTCTGTATCGAAGAAAATAAAACTGAAAACCATCTTAGAGCTTTACTTGAATATTAATTGATATTGACAAGTCTTACCTTAGATCTTGTTCTCAATTATAGATCGATTTAAACCCAATGCTAACTGACTCTGATGGACTGATGTATGTATTTTGTTTGTATTGGTTTTGCTGTGTATGTATTCTAGTTTATTATATCATTGTGCGTGTGTCATAATGATTTCTTTATCAAATACTACTACTACTACTACTAATAGGTCTACTATTACTTGTCCCGCGCCTGCCAAGAGTTGGCTACTATGAACGATGAACGTGGATGCTAAACTTGTTTTCAATATCCTATATTATTTTAGCATTGGAAAAAAGCACAAATATTTATTATAATAAACTTATGTTTGTCCACAATTGCATAAAACATCACTAACAATAACTTGCAAACTACAAATTTTGACAATGAACAAATTTTTAGAGTAGGCTAGTTAAAATTATCTAATCCATTCTTCAATCCATTGCAATAACATCTGATAATGGCAATAAACAAGATTATGGATTCTGATTATTGGCATTGTTCCAAATACTTAAAATAAATTCTCGGTTTGAGTTTTAAAACGTGGAAATACAAAGTATATTGTTAAATAATGTAATGAATCATTATAATGTTAAATAATGTAATGAATCATTATAATGTTAAATAATGTAATGAATCATTATAATGTTAAATTAGAGTATTTGTTGACATACTTGCGGTTTAGCACGTGGACCTTATATTATTTGGGGCCTACCAAGAGATATATGATTGTGGTCCAGAGAATGCGGTAAAGTTGCAAAGTTCAATTTCATTAAAAAAAACTACATATAAACAATGCGGTTTCAATAAATTTGTTGTTTTTGTAGACAAAATGGTTTGACGATGTGCGAAACTATTTGACAAGTCAGAAGGAAATGATCCAGATAAGAGTCTCAGGTCAGTCAATGACTTACCCCAGGGTTTCTGGAAGATGTATCGTGTACCTGCGCTAACAACATTGGCAATTTGGCACGCTATCAAAAAGCAAAGGTACGATTAATCATGGAGTGGCAACCAAATAAAACACAACAACAACGAAGAAAGGCAATAGCATGTGCGTATGTCATGTTTAGAAATATACGAATATAGTAACTTTTGGACAGCGAATCTCTAACGAGGTCCTCTTGACTCATTCGATGGAACTATAAAAATTTTACACTCAATGACATTAACAAATTCTTAAAATTTTATAATGTTGAAAGTTATGCGATCGAAATTTATTACTCAAGTTTTTCGGGTTACGAACCACAATCGTTTTTTAGAATAATTATTAGCCTTAGCCTGCTTGAAAACAATCTGCATACATCTCAAAAACCTTTTATACTGGCGGCTTCGTTCAAATAATCTTTATAAAATTGTATGCCGACATGCGCACATTTAGGGGCGGGGAGGGGGGGGGGTGGTCAAGGGGTGGCAGAGGCAATGAGACATACCTGCTCGATTTGAAAATTATTACAATTTGACCTGACACAATCAAATATCAGGCATAATTTTGGACCCTTGGTCACCTCGATTCGCCTCGATTTCCCCCTCCCCCAATGATAAAAGCATATACAAAAATTGGTCACCCCTCAGAAATTGCATCATCCGCCACAGCCTAATAATGCTGAGACCAATGGTGACTGGTTGATCCGATTGATAGAGAGAACTTAGTTCAATAGCCTTTGTAAGCCGCCATCACGTCTTGACGTATAAGCACTCGCGCAATGAAGAAGAAAAGAAGAAGATTTCAGGTATTTGACCGTTTGACCCAAGGAGGTTAATACAATAATCCTTGGTTTAACCCATGCATGCCGCCGAAAGAAAAATGAAAGCAAAGTTCTGTTAACGAAACGACCGATAGGCTAAATAAGCGATGGGTAAATAAGTGCAAGAAAGGCTATCAATCAATCAATAAGAAGTTTATACAACGCACTTTTAGCTCGTCGTCTCATAAGTGCTTTTGAACAGTGAATAGTAGAGTAGCCTAGCCTGGCATATGCCACAACCGATGTGGCGAAGAGAATTTGACACTCGTCATAGGCTGACTAGACATCGCTTAGCCAGTGATACGGGCAATTGAGAGTGGGAGCTCATTTAGTAGTGAAGATAATCGCCGCCACGCTGTGACCAATACGCATTTGTACACAATGTACACATAGGCCTACTGTGAAAAACTAATTACAAACTAAAATTTTATAAATTTCGTCAATAATTAAAGCGCCATAATCACCTTCTTGTCGTTATTCGTATATCTTGACACATGACAAGCGCACATGCTAGTTTCCTTTCTTAGTTGCTATTTTTATATTTTATTATTTTTTACAGATCAATGTGTTGTCGTACTTTTTACCTTTGATAACGCGGCAGTACTGCAGCACAGGTTAACCTTTCAGACACCCTTAGGTAAATAAGGTGACTTAGGTGCTTAGGTGACTTAGGCGACTTAGGTGCTTAGGTAACTAAGGTGACTTAGGTGCTTAGGTGACTTGATGACCTTGGGTGACTGAAAGGTTTATCGTTATTAACGGCTTATTCTTTCTTCGGCTGACCGGAGTTTCGAACTCGGATCACTTGCTTCCGTGGCGAACACTCTACCGATGTCGCTAATCCATTAATAATCCATCGCTTTAAAAGCACAAAAGTCACCACCCAAATAGCCTACATTTATAAATTTACACTATAGGCTACAATGTAGCCTACGTGCAAATAGTCAATTCATAGTTAATAGCCTATATAGGCTATCATTAATTGACAGTTTGTGCCATCAGTATAACCTACATGATATTGTAGATTTAGATAATAATAAACAATCCACAAAGTTGTGAACATCCAAACCAAGTGAATCAGAAGTGCGGGCACGTGTGAACTTATAAAATATTCAAGGTTATATAATATCAACATTTAGAACAACAATGTTGATATTCCTCTCTGTTTTGATCACAATTTCTCAACTACGCACGTAGCTACTTAACACCACCTCGGTTTACGTATAAGTAGATCAGTTGGCGTCCCTAAAATCACTGTCGGTTGAGGAACCGGACGTTAGAAAATTCTTATTCTTTCAGGTGTCCTGAGAGAAGAAGAATTGTCCTGCCGGTTCCCAGCTTTGACGGTCAAGGTTTTCCAAATATCTCCGTCTCCAGCAAATCTAATTTCTACTTCTTCAACGTTCATCCATTCACTGAGACACTTTGTGTAGGCAATTCTTTGTCTTCCTTTGCAACGCTTTCCTTTAATTTTTCCGCTTATGATTATGTTATCTATTTCTCTATTCCTCATGCCATGACCAAACAAGCAAACAAGCGTTAGAGAGTAATGTAATGACAATGAGCACATTTATAAAGCGTCGCTCAATGCAAAATACCACAGTAGCATTAAATGGACAATGAAGAGTCAAGTAGCCTCGTAGAAAAAGGCAACAGCCGGTGTGGCAGCCTTGACCTCTGCAAATCTGGAATTTGATCGACCAATTGGTCTATAACACGGAATCATTGCCACACATCATTGCTATCAATCTTCTCCACTGCTGTATCTGCTTTAGTCGCCTCCTACAAACACGCGCAGTTGTCGGTGGGTTCAATTCTAAATTTTCCCGAACCCACTCGGGACCTCGAGATCCACATTGCATTACATATATAGGATTGAATTACAATAAGAATACAAATAGAAACGGTACTAAATACATTGAATTACAATAAGAATACAAATAGAAACCGTACTAAATCTCTGCCTCTCTCTCTCTCTCTCTCTCTCTCTCTAGTGCACTGCCAAATGGCAGGTCCAAGTATCGCGGGCTACAATATTGACTAATGCTAACAAATTATTATTATTCTGATCGGGTGGGTCTAAGGAAAGGTGCATTATTACAGGTCGGGTTGGGTCTTTCTGCATAAACCATATCGTATCAATCAAAAGATTGACACGGATTGTACAATTCATTAATAAATGGATCAATCAATCAATCAATCAATCAATATTCTTATCTGAATATCCGTTTTCTTGCACAGATGGCTATAATATTATAGCCTGTAGGCTACCCACTTCCAAATTAATAATTTTCTTCATTAAAATATATTCTGGCTCCTGTGGTGGTTTTCAATTAAATTTTGCTTCCTTCGTATCTACGCTAATCGGTTCTTTAGAAACACATGAACTTTCGGTCGAATTATTCTCACAATTCTACCTTAAACTAACCGATTTATTAATAATTATCATTTTTGTGATTTGAAGGATTGCAATCTCAGTCAGGGTCAAAGCCATATAACAGCTGGCTGCCCAACTTGCGCCACCTAAAAAAATTAAGGGGGAAAATTTGCAGGCCGAATTTCCTCAATTTGGGGGAAGACGAAACTGGAGGGAAAGACAGCTACGGTGGTTAATTTTAAGCCAATTTATTGGGTCAAAATCGAGGGGATGGATACCCTTGAACTCAGTTGCTGAAACCGTATTCAACATTAAACACGGTGCAGTCTTGTGTCCGCTATTTAAGACTGAACTGACTTCATGACAATTCCAATAAACAAGATTCAAAGTTCAAGGCTAAGAACTAAAATAAGAGCAATAGACGATTATTCCAAGCTTAGCTAAAAATGAGGCGAGTATTTGAAAAATTCAGTTGAGAAAGTCAGACTCTCTAGTTTAGTCTGTATATAAGTTGGAGTTCTACATGTAACTAATGATAGAGACAGATCGATTTTTAAAGAGCCCCAGCCAGCATTGTATTTCTATATTGTTTGAGATTTTCTGGGGCTTAAACGATTTTCTCAATTCATGATTGTTTTAATCTTCATTTTACCACAAACATGTAAACCGCACGTGTCTACAAGGTTTCCTTTCTTAGTTGCTGTTTTAGGTATTTTTGCTCTCTCCATGATTAGACGTATCATTGCCGTTTAAAGTGCACAATGCCGCAAGCACCGATATCCACTTATAATGGTAGGTTATCCACGATAACCTACAAGACACCTGGGGTTATTTTTCTTCTGACCTGACCAGGGATCGATCCCAGGTCTTCTTGCTTCAGAGGCCCTTACCCCCCATCCTGTTAGCTTAGTCACAGTATGATAAAAAATCACTTGCACATGCAATGAAATACGCATAGGCATTTGGAATAGCTACCACACACAAACTGTAGGTTACACACAAAGTTTTCATTTAGAAAATATAAAACTTAAAATTACCTAATAGAGACTTTAATTGGTAGGCCTAGTGTAATTGACCAACAAGATTTGATACCTGATCAAATAACTCGAGTTCGGTAATTTACTTTACAGGGTTGTCTAGCCATTTTTTGTGCCCAATTATATAACAGCAGTGTCACGGAAAGGAGTTTTCTAGTTTATCCTTTCCCAGGAATTATACGTTATCGGTTAAACACCGGGTTCGAATTCCAGGGTGACTCTTAAAACATAAGAAATGTCATTTGATTAATTCTTGACCCTTTATCAAAAATGCTGTGATAATATG
>JAQFZF010005134.1:0-10116 GCA_034695365.1 Enchytraeus norvegicus
ATTGCTTGTGTTTACGAAAAGCGTCAATCCCAACATTTCAGTAATTTTCGTAGTTTTGAGTAGAAATGGCGTTTCCAAATTCATCGACGCTTTATATTTTGTGAGTAGCTGCTCAGCAGCTACTGACAGCTACTAGCAGCTGCTTAGTAATTCATCGCGTTATAGACGTCGGTCTTTTTTGATGACTCTGACGGGATTCTTTGCTTGTGTTTACGAAAAGCGTAATTTTACGTAAATGAAAATTTTCTCCTTTATTCTCTTCATTTTTTACTCTGACGTAAACAAAAATGCAGAATCTCAAGAAAATCATTAACGTGTAACTTTTTTTGGAAACGCCCGATCGTCTTTAAGTAATAAAGTATTAAAAGTAATTAAATAATTAGTTTAATTAATTAATTGACTTCATTAATTAATTAAAACAAAGTTCAATTTACTTGGATTTATCTATTTATTCAATTAAATCATTTAAAAACAAAAGAAAGAATCCCGTCATAGAGTCAGTCGTAAAAAAACCGACGGCTATAACGCGATGAATATACTATGCAGCTGCTAGTAGCTGTCAGTAGCTGCTGAGCAGCTGTCAGTAGCTGCTGAGCAGCTGCTCACAAAATACAACGCCTCGGTGAATTTGGAAAAGCCATTTCTACTAAAAACTACGAAATTACTGAAATGCTAGGATTGACGCTTTTCGTAAACACGAGCTTTCTTTTGTTTCTAAATGATTTAATTGAATAAATAGATAAATCCAAGTAAATTGAATTTTATTTTAATTAATTAATTAATTAAATTAATTATTGAATTACTTTTAATACTTTATTACTTAAAGACAATCGAGAGTTTCCAAAAAAAGCTACACGTTAATGATTTTATTGAGATTCTGCATTTTTGTTTGCGTCAGAATAAAAAGTGAAAATTTTCATTTACGTATTCGTAAACACGAGCAATAGAAAAGCAATAAAATATTATGTAGATTTATGTTATTTACCTGACGAAGCATTGCGCTGAACGCCATCTGGCGAAGTCGTGTTGTCAAAGTCTCTGCTGATCTCGCAAACATCGCCAACTGTATTTATTTATTTAGTAATTTAATATTCGTCATCGTCCACACAGATATAAATAATCAATTCAAAATACAAACAGATTAACGTAACAACAAACAGTGTAACGGTAACAACAAGAACTAGAGTACTAACGTCGCCCAGGTCAATGGTTGGTTATTGCTATGCTTGGACGTTCATTTGCTTTATTATTTTGTCATCTAAATCGCCAAAAAAACAGTCGCTTGAATACTAATGTGCAGGACTAGTGGTAGGCTGACGTGCGACCGAGAAAATGAACCTTTAACAAATTGTAGAATAGTAAAATAGTTTAATATTTTATCATATACAGTAGACATCTCTGTCTATTGCGCTGTGAGAAAGTGTATGCGACTGTGGGCATGTCTACTGTGAAAACCTAACAGTCCAGACGCCTGTAGTTAGATCAGTATAGTGGCAAGAAATGATTTATCTAGTTAGTTTTTTCGTTTTGTTGGACGAATTCCATCCGATCGGAATTCTTCGTACGTATATTTATCTTAAAAGTGCATAACGTCCCTGACATCATCGCTGGATGAGGATACGGACGTAAAACCTTCACTATTATTATAATCATAAAAGTTTTTATACGAACCGCTAGAACTCTTGCTATGGCTGCAACGACTCCCACCATGACAAGCATCAGAGAGTACTTGTTTGTCTCCCGTTCCTGCTCCTCCATATTCGTGTTAGACAAAGCCTACGGCAGCAATGAGACAGCAGGGATTAAATATCACATTGATGCATGAAAAATTAAATTCAACGGGTTCTAAGCTAAATGGACATCGTGTTTCTCATATTCTAATTATTTATTATTATACTTTTTTTTACCCTGGGTGTAAAGAGCCCGGTGGGTTTTATAAAAGCGATTCAATTAAGAATTCTATAGCATTATTATAATTGTTATTTTAAATTTATTTAACTTCAGTTAATATGGAGATATTTGAGATGCAAACCATACAGAGATTGACAGTCTGCTTCTTTTATATGAGCCTCGAGCACTGTTTATATTTTTTATTAGATCGTAGAAAGCTGACCGATTGCTGTGAAATTTGCATCTATAGAGAGCAGCTAATTCTACCACATGCAGTAAAAGTTCGATCGGATATCCTTTCAAAAACAAAAATCCTCTTCTAGAAGTCTGTAAAATATTTTTTAAAAATCTCGACTTTTGGCGAAGTCATGGAGATTTCGCTAGGGTTTTTTTTTAAAACTCACCCTGTAGATTTTCAAATCATTACCAGGATCATGTACATGAAAGTTCATGCAAGGTGTTGAATGTTTCAGTTGTAAAATGTCAACACAAACTTGTTATGTAACAAGGTTTCTTTGACAGACCAGAACAGAGCGCGTACACACTGATTAGCCTACAGGTATCTAGAAGGTCTGTAAGAAATGAACTACATATAGAGGAGCATATCGAACATAAAATGTCGAAGTTAAAACTCGGATACTTTGGTCATGTAGTAAGAGCTAATGGACTAGAGGAATCAATTATGTTTGGAATGGGAGAAGGAACTAGGAGAAAAGGAAGACCAAGAATAAGGTGGTTGGATAAAGTTCTAGCTTTAACCGAGAAGAAATTAGAAGATTTGACGGTTACGACTGGTGATGGAAGATAGAGAAATTATGCGAGCACGGTCTGCAGAGGTCGAGTTACGACCTGAAAGCACCAGGTAACCAGGTATCTAGAAGGGCCAATACACCCACACTGGGTTAACAGGAATTCTAGAAGGTGTGAAACGAGCATTCATTGACAACGGCTTCAATCTGATAACAATGCAATGTGTCGATTTCAGGCAATAATTACTTTTAGAGTAGACCTATGATAACCTATTTATCCTGTCTAACATTTACTATTCTCTCATTTTTCAGAATTATCGTGGAAAAAGTAGTTAAATAATATTTTTATGGGAATGCCATGGAAATTTAATAATTTAGCCATTCCCGTTACCATCAAAAGCATTCCCATTCCCATAAAATTCCCATGCTTTTAGAGGATATCATTCCCATTCCCATGGGATTCCCATTCCCACGGGAATTTCCACTCCCATGCACACCTCTAGAGCCTACTAGACATGCATTGAAAAATCATGCTTTATTAAAATGTTAACATTGAATAACGTTATGAAACTGCAATTTTTTGTACTCCTGACATTACCCCTTTTTTACCCCTGTCATAAATATCTACAATTTATTATTTGAAAGATCTCTCTGCCTCTCTCTCCCTCTCTCTCGTCAATAATGTAGGCTGCAAAACTGGCCTTAATTTCGTCTTTAGCCTGTGTTTTACTTAAACTGACCTTTCTTGTGCATTTCAGCACATTCGAGTCTCATACATTTCAGCGGAGGTTAATAAATATTATTTCATTAGCTTCACCGGTTTCCTAATATACTAATTAGCAGCTTCATATTGTAGACTTCAATCAATGATAGAGCCACACAACTAGGATTCCTCACCTCGAGTATGTTGCTGAAGATGATTGCGAATGCGGGTTCAATGAGACCTAAGACAACAGCTGAACAACATCCAATCAGTAAGAAGTGCCACTCGCTAGCGTTCAGCTTCATGATCTTCATGATTGAAGGAGTTGGCAGGTTCTCTTCCTTAAACACATGCAATAATTACAACTATTTCTAATTAAATACATAGGACAATGTGAAATTTTTGGCCAGATGACAGACTAGCCTATCGAATAAATTTTAGTAAAAGAAGTGTATCACTTTCAGTAATAAAGGTTTAAGGTTCACAATGTGTAAAGGCTTAAAAACAGTAATAATGAATCTATCTATGGGAGTAGAGGGACGTATACCCGAACTGGCCCAGTGCAAAGAGGTCAAGCCACGCCCCCCCCCCACTCACGTGACCTGGTCAAGGTCACGTCTCTGATTGGCTGAAGGTTTCCCCCCAAATGGCTGAAGGTTTCCCCCCAAGTCACAGGACCTGTAAAGTTCACGTCTCTGATTGGTCGAAGTATCCTAGCCTACCAGGCCCAAAACCCACGCACTCGTCTCCGATTGGCTAAGGTTTTGTGGCCAGCAGCGTCCCCCGCTCAACCTCATCAACCTCAAGTGATCAGTTCAAGGTCTAGTTTCTGATTGGTTGGAATTTTACAGAGTCAGCACTTTTGCCCGGGCATGTCCGGGCAAGTCCACGACGGTCTTTGGGCGTGCCCAGGCATTATGCGACTTATGTCAGCAGTTTATTAGTCATCACTTGGACATCATGTGACTTCCCTATGTCAGTAGTTTATTAGTAGTCATCACTTGGGCATGCCCAGGCGAGTCGAGGCATGCCCGGGCAAGTCCAAAATGGTTTAGGTAATAAAAATAATTTGGGGGTAGGACCCCCTCCAAAAAACTAAAAAAATGAAAGGTCTCAAATTTTTATAAAACATAGAAAAAGCAATAACAAATTTTTATGGATGGTCCCCTCCCTCCCAAAAAGTAAAAAAATGTAAAAGGGTCCCCTCCCTCCCAAAAAAGTCAAAAAACTAAAAGTCTGAGATTTTCATAAAACATCGAATAAAATCAAATAAGAATCAATAAAAAATGTTGGGGTATGTACCCCCCCAAAAAATGTAAAAAACTAAGAAGTCTCAAATTTTCATAAAACATCGAAAAAAGCAATCAAAATCTTTTTGGGGGTAGGCCCCAAAAAAAATTTAAAATTTAATTTCTTTAAAAAAGACTCAAATTTTCATAAAACATCGAAAAAAGCAGTCAAGAAATTCTGGGCGTCGACACCACCCCCCAAAAAAATAAAAAGTCTCAATTTTTCATGAAACATCGAAAAAAAGCAATAAAAAGAATTTCGGGACTGGGACCCCTCCCCCCAAAAAAAATTAACAAGTAAAATAGTCACAAACTTCGAAAAAAACAAAAAAAGGACTTAGAAATTTTCTCCAGGCCACGCCCACAGCCACGCCCATCGCCGGAAGTGACATTATTTGGCCCTAATTAAGTCATGTTATAATAATTAATTCTTAGAAAGCTTTTATGCCCATATAAGTAATGTCCGGAAGTGACAATTTCCGGTCTGATACAAGTCATGTGATCCTAATTAAAGCATTCAACTTTCATGCCCATATAAGAAATTTCCGGAGGTGGCAATTTCCGGCCCTAATTAGAGTGGGCGGTTAAAAGTCCTGTGACCCACAGGATCCCGACTTTTATTTTGTCGATTTTTTTAATTTTGTCAACTTATTTCATTCACTTAGTTGTTTTCTATTAATTTTCTCAATGGTACATATACTTTTGTCAGCAAAAAACATTCTTAAGTAGTTCGTGGTGCGCCCGTGGAGCGTTCACGGTGCGGTTGTGACGTGTCGGAGGGACGGTCGTAGGAAGTGCGTGAAGCGTTCGTTGCGAATAAAACGTGGACGTTCACGGAACGTGGACATTAATTAAAAGGAACCGTACCACGGCACAAACAAACAAGCCAAGTTCGTATTAAATACACTGTACCCTGCAAGGCACAAAATAATGGCTAACATGGGTAGACCGAAAAACTTGCGATAGAATTCAACCCTCAACTTTACCTGTCAAACTTAAACTATCACGTGCGCCAGTGCTGTCAGCAAATTTAGTTACCACATGAAAACATGAAGTTTAATATTACTTCTTTAAACATTCTAGGAAAAATATCTCTTACCTTGTAAAATGTATAGTTCCTAGTTACAACTTGTTGAACTCTGCAGAAACCGCGGTTAAACCCTTTAAGAGGAGAACATGCTCTGTCGTAGTCCAATGCCTGCGTCGCCTCGCACATTTCGAACGCACAGCTTTCCAGCCTGTGTAGTCTCTTGGAAACGTGGAAGCAGAGTGCCAAGTATACAATCAAAACGCAGGTAACACAATTCAAATTGCCTAGACCTATACAGGTATCGAACCAGTAGCTAGCCTGCTAAAGCAAAGTCTGTATAATGCATCAATCAGGACACCGTGCCTGCAAAAGTGTCGCCGCAATAAAATTCAAATCAAGGAATAAATGCATAGTAAGCACCCGAAACCATTAGCGACCAACTGAGTCCTAATAGCACGGCTTTTTCTGACACTAACACCAACCTCTTCCTCTCTTTTGACAGATTGAACAGTAGAGTTGCTCCCAACAGAAACAATTCTTTGTCTCGCGTACTTGGTCTCGCTATGATGTGATACCATCTTCTGTATGACTCGTGTCCTGCGATCTGTCAGAATAGATAAATACAGCGTGGATCATAAATAATGACAGTAATTTGAATGCTTATAACTTAACCAATATTTAATCAATTAACTTAGAAATTGCAGAATAAATAAAAAACAAACACGAAAAATTTCCTCTAAAAAATGTAAGCATTCGGTACGGGGAATAAAAAATATCGTGGTTTGAATATGACCTAATATTTTTGACGCTCACAATTGTAGCAGATATTGATACATTAGTAATCGCATTATTAAACTCGTTGCCGCTAATCACGACTGATTACTACCCAATACTACTACGACTGATTATTACGCTAATCACTACCTTTCATATATTTGTGGCTCTAAAAAGAGCAGTTTGTAATAGCAAATGCAGCTTGTGCTCAAAATGCCCGTCAGCAGCATTATAGCAAGCCTTCAATCGCATTCGCCACTCTTTCAAGGCACAGTCCACAGTGCTTTGGATCAAACTGACTCCACTCTTCCACAAGTCTCTCCTTCCAACTATTACCAATCAAAGACTAACATCTCAAATATTGGCTAAGTTATAACCATTCAAAATAGTGTCATTATTTATGGCCCACGGTGTATATTGAATACGTAGCTCAAATTAATTCATTAATATAGGTGCTAGTGTTGTGCTAGTGTTTTTTGATTTTTTTTGCATTGAAATAGGTGCATTGTATCATGTGGTAGATCTAAGCAGAGAGGGCATAGAGGGCAGGGTAGTATTTGTCAAAAATGAGCTAGGGGGTCGGTTATTGTGTTTTATTGTTTCAGACCTTAAAATACCCCATTACTATTATTTTTTGCCATTTTTCTACCTTTTTCGACCCCCCCCCCCCCCGAGTCGTTTTTCTCTCGAGCTAGGGGGTCAGCATGTCGAGCTATTGAACCCCCCAACCCCCCGACAACTACCACCCTGATAGAGGGCAAAGATTAACGTCCGTTTCGTCATCTGGAGATATCGTTCAGGATTTCATCAGTTTATACAGGGGGAGTAAAAAAAACAATCCCCTAGCGAAATCTAAATAACTTCGACAAAACTCAAGATTCAACAAAAATATGTTGCAAATTTCTAGGAGGATTTTTGACATCTACCCTGCTATTTTGGTGGAAAAATATTTATAAATGAAAAAATTACAGCGTTTTTACGAAAAAAACAATTTAACTAAGCTTATTGAACAGGCATTCATTCTTTTATTATCGAATTGTGGCTCTGAAGATGGTCGTTTGTTTTTGCTGGTGCCTATTCTATTTGAGTAGGTGTTAAAAGTGACCGCCATCTCATCGAAAGAGCGCCTGTAACCTTTTCCGGAATGCTAGTACAGCCAGGTCGATGTCCTCTTGTGGAAAGTCTTTCCAGATAGCCTCCAGCACAGCCTTCTTGATTTCACTCTTGTGGGTTGGTTTAAAAGGAAAATTTCTTCGTAAATTGCTTTACACGTGACTACCACACATGTTTGACATTATTTCGCTAGGTGGAACAATTTCTTTTTCTTTCCTCTCCATTCCTGATGGAGTACTCCCAGCCTTTTAGAAATGAACACTTTGCACCGCTTAAGCATTTCGCCCCAGACGTGGTAGTCAAGAGTTTCAATTTCATGCGAGTTTGGTAGACACTCAGCCTTCTTGACGAACTCCGGACCATGCTGCTCGGTCCATTCTGTTGCCACCGTTATTGGAATAAGCTTTGTTAATTTGTTTTTCAAATTTTCTCGTAGAAACTAACTTTTTCATTTATAAATATTTTTCGACCAAAATTGCAGGGTAGATGTCAAAAGTCCTCCTCTAGAAGTCTGCAAAATATTTTTTTAACAATCTCGAGTTTTGACGAAGTCATTAAGATTTCGCTAGGGGATTCTTTTTTCTTTGGCTCGCCCTCTACATTGTGTTATATTTAAACACCAACGAGGTTTGCCAAAATTTGTTCAACTTTCAAAGATATAAGCAATAGTTATGGAGCATAGTAAAATTGAATTTAAATTACACAGTAGGTACTATGATTAAAAATGGCCTCGTTGGCCCTGGAATGATTTGCAAGTCGACTCAGCAAATAGAGTAGCCTAAGTGATGATTTGCTTAATATGTACAAGGAAAGATAATTTTAAACCACATTGGAATCCAGTTATTAATTATTCATTATTTATTTGTTTGTATCATTATATTTTCACACACGACTTGCGTACATGCTAGTATCCTTTCTTAGTTGCTGTTTTGCGGTTTCATAATTTTCTCATCGCTCCTGATAAATCGTACCTTTGCCTTTTGATAGTGCGCAATGCAGTCAGAAAACCCTTGGGTTTATTTATTTATTTATTTCTCTCAACATTCGAATACATTTCGGACAGGCTTAAATGTTACTACTGACTAAGTTCTGTCCGGTTTTGCATTGTAAATAGGCCTGTTCATGAACTCAAATTTAACATAAACGAATTTAAACACTAACCAATACCCCTACCCTAACCCTAACTCTAACATTATCCATATCCAATTCAATCAATCATAATAGAGATTAAGACCTAAATCAATCGCAATAGAGATTAAGACCTAATCACGAAAAGTAAATTCAAAAGGTTTATAAACCGGCCGGAAATTAGGCGCTACTTAAATGTTACGCAAGATATTGAAGGTATGCGTGAACGGTAATAAAGGCCAAAATTGACACTTACATATTCCGACCTAAGGATTAAAAACACTTTTATTAGGCATACTTATCGCCTACACAAAATTAGAATTACAGATCACAGACATCCAATAATCGTCAATAACATTTCAATAAGCTTACCCTGTAATTTAATACACCGATATAAAGTAAATAAAAATAACTACACTCATATAAAACTTTTAAACTTTTAAAGTTTTATATATCTATCAGCTTGACGTAATATATGAACGCATGTGTTATCAATCATGGTGGTTACTGCTTAGTCATTAATTTGTTGACTGATCTGTGATTTGTACCCGGATCACCTTCTTCTCAGGCTAACATTCTTCCGAGGCGACCACTCTACTAATGATTATCTAACATCTATAATTTCGAAATTAATGGAGGGCATTATCAAAAATTCAATTGTTAGATACTGCACTGAAAATAACTTATCGTCAGAATGTCTGTTTTGGTTTTTGCCTTGTAAATCTGCAAATATGCAGCGAATATATTATATAGACAATATTTGCTTCGGATTGTTCTAAAGGTTTTCAGAGAGACTCAGTATACTTAGATTTTAAATCTGCATTTGATAGCGTGGTTCATAGTAAACTTTTGTATATGCTTACATTATTTGGTATTAGTGGCAATTTACCGAAATGGATAGAATCCTTCTTGACTGAAAGACTGTTCTCAGTTAAAGTTGGCAGAAATTTTTCAGATTGGTCCCCTATTATTAGTGGTGTACCACAGGGTACGGTCTCCGGTCCCCTTCTTTTAATTTTATTTATCAATGATTTAGCAAAATTGCAGTTTTAATGATCGTTGCCTTGTTTATATATTTGCCGATGATGCAAAATGTTTCTCCTGCATTAGATCTTATCTTGATTGCGAAATACTTCAATCCTCTCTGACTGCCATAGAAAATTGGTCAAAGGATTGGCAATTATCGCTCAATTATCCCTTTCTTTTAACAAATGTAAAGTTATGTCATTTGATGTTAGAAACACTCATAGAAGTTTGAATTATTCGATACTTAATTATACTCTGCCATCTGTTGATTTTATCACTGACTCGGGCGCTATCCTGTCCTCTGACCTGTCCTTCTCTAAACATATCGATAATCTACGTAGCAAAGCTCGCTGTAGATCAGCTATGATTTTAAAAAGCTTCCAATCTAGGGATAGAGTACTATTATTTAGAGCA
>JAQFZF010005135.1:0-10114 GCA_034695365.1 Enchytraeus norvegicus
TTTACTTCTACTAGAAAAGGTTCTTTTGATTAAACCCAAAGTTCTGTTTGCTGCTTTAACAGCCACAGCACATTGATAGGCAACTTTGAGGTCGTGGTTTATAATTACTTCTAAATCTTTTTCTTCAGTCACAACTTTAACTGTTTTGTCATTTATAGCATACACAGAGTACACACTACAACAATTTAGTTAAAAGTTAATAGTTGATCCGTTCCCATGAACTATTTCAAGAGTCCTGGTGGGCTTTCTAACACTGGAAATGACATAATTAGGCAAAAGTTTAACAATAACATGATTTTCATTTTCATTTATCTATTTTATTGAATTTTGTGAAAAATCAAAACAAAAACATACTGATCAAGTTGCCAATTCTGTAGAAAAAATAATTTTTTTCATTCCCGATGTTATCGTAAATTAATATTTTGACGTTCACAAATAAAACTGTCATCAACTTTGTCAATTAAATTACTATTGACGTGCTCCTTTTACAGGTAGATGGTCCATTTGGTAGAATAATTGCTTTAAAAATTGGACGAGATGGCGATGCCAGAAAAATTGACATAGGGGGATATATAAATTTAGGAGAGGCATAATATATCAATCTCGTGACCTCCAACTAGTAGCGGCTCGTGGCCGCCACTGGTTTGAGGACAATAACCATCGCTAATATCTTTCGCTAAAATTCTTGGGGAGGGGGCGGATGGGGGGAGGTTTCCTCTTTCCCTCATATATACCCCTTTGGCGCTGCTACTGGTTGGAGTCCACGAGTTTCAGTACCAGTCCGGTGCATCTCTGACAGTATACTTGGAATGAAAACACAGACGTTAAAGTTAACAATATGACTTTAGTCGCCTTCCATGTGTTGCAGGAACTAAAATGCAGAGTCTCGTAGATTGCTTCTAATAATGAAAAATGAAACAGAGGTTATAAACAGATTTTATGCACTGATCGTTTAAATATGGAAGCACAATAATTTTATTTTAGTGTGGATGTGGATATGGACATTATATGCGTAAGCCTGCGTCCATGTATACTGTACCAGTTCAGTTGTCTGCACTTGGAGTTACATGCAGTTACTGTTAGTGGATAAAAATGTAGTTGTCTATCCAATAACCACATTCTAAATAACCGTAACAACCTAAACTGTAGTTAGGAGATAGGCAAATGCCTCGGCTACTTCCAACTTATTCGCACTTGAGTAGACCTAAACACTACTAACAACTATAAGCCTGGTCATGCGTCTGCAAATTCAGACGTCAGCTCAGATGATATCTGAATTAAGAAATTTCCAACGAACAGTTATGATATCATTTTCTGATATTTAAAGCCGTAATTATCAGAGTCTTCTTCCACCGTTATATACACAGTACACACATTATAATTTTATATGAGAGAGTAAAATTCATTGACATAGAAGTAAGAGACATCACCATGGATGATTCTGGCACTTTAATTTAATATCAAATATAATATCTAATTTGGATTATCTGCACTAGCTGCATTGTGCGCTCTTTACGGCAACGGTACGATTAACCAGTGGGACGGCAGACTGCAAAAATACCAAAAACAGAAACTAAGAAAGGAAAACCCTGTAACACGGGCAGTTGACATGTATAGAAATAAAAGACGATTTAAATAAAATTACTTTAGATATTAGGAAATCTAAGTTGAAACCGAGAGTAGGTCTACATAGGCATAAGCTGCAACCATAGGCTCTGCCACAGCGGGTGTTACGGGTGTTTGGTCACCCACCAATTTTGAAAGTCACAAAATGTCACCACCATTTTTTACAATGGTCACCCACAATCCATCGGTGATCATTGAAACATGGCAGTTAATGCAGCCTAATATCCTCACTGGAGAACTTAAATGCAGCTGTTAAGTCAACGAAGTCTCTTTTAGACACCCCCCTGTTTGCCAACAAATTTTGTTGTTAAATAATTATATTAATAATTATATTAATAATTATATTAATAATTATATTAATAATTATTAAATTTAAGCCTTTCTAATTTAGTCACCCAATGACACCCAACATTATTTGGCAAAATTTGGACACCCACCGGCACCCACCATTTTTCTTAATTTCGGACACCCACCAATTTTTTAGTGTGGCAGAGTCCCTGGCTACAACAGATTAATTAAAAATAGAGGCTAGCTAATTATTATTTAAGCTCCATGATAAGGATCATTAGATATTGTGAACAATAAATTGCCAAATATTGGGTATGGCAAATTCGTTCTTCCTCTCCCAATCAGCTATGCCCGCCAATCACAAGGGAATAATAAAATTAGCTACACCAATAAAATTGAAGTAAAATTGTCAATGAGGTCAAGATAAAGGGTAGAGTTTGATATCTAATTGCATTGAAATTGAAATTTATAAAGTGTAATATTAACTAACAAGTGAAATATTACAAAATAGTCATAATTTTACTAATAATGAAGCAAGACATTCAATCAAATAATGCGAATTTAACGTCCGTTTCATCACCTGACGACGACATCAGGGACGTAATAAAATATAATACATCATAATATAATGACATTAACTAAACTTGCAAAAAAACTAGACTCCTATATCTGCACACAAATCACGCTCTCTCTCTCTCTATCTCTCTCTCTCGATTACATTCAGGACGCAGGTTATCTTGGTTATCCACCGGAGGTGTCCATACCTTGTTTCACCTAGTATGCTTAACACTGTTACATTCTAATAATTTAATTTCAATACTGTACAATATGGAAGCAAGTAAGGCAAAGATTAATAATTGATTAAACTTTTGTTTAATCAAGGCACCACCAGCACTGGACCTATAGCCTGTTACTATCACACTTGCCATGAAACAAGCAGGAATAGGGTTCTCTATGCAATGGAACCGGTAGTCAGTTGCACATTTGCCTGAAGCAGGTAGACACGGGTTTGAGATCCCACCAGCCCCGTCTCTGAGAGTATCTTTGTGCTATTAACATATTGATTGGCAACAGACGGTAAAACTTTTAGGGATATGCGACTGTTTTCAAAGCAGCAATATAGTCTATCCCTATGATAAAACTCATCTCTTCCCACCACCTTAGATCTGTGCTAACAGAATTTCTTGCTTTGGGTAATGGACTTGTACTGTTTCGATTCAGCTTTGTCTTTCGCTTATGCATTTGCAGGAATGTTCTGGTGGTTCGATGCTGTTTGTAGTTGCACTTTCCACTTGGGACGTCCTGTTCTGGTGAGGAATCGGACGTTTAATCCTCATTGATTGATATATCCCTAACACTAATTAGCTTACCGGTAACCAAAGTATCTCTCATTTCATACTGTACATTAACACGACTGGATCCTCTAACATTTACAACAAATGAATTATTAAAGAATTATTATAAAAAATATTTTTTAAATCCATCAATCCGCTGTCAATGATCGATTCATTAACTAAATACTTATTTATATGAATGGCACGGAATTTTGAAACCTTTTGATTAAGTATGAAACAAATTATTTCCTTCTAAGTTTTAGAAACGAAAACACATCTTAATAAATGCCGTAATTGAATGGTACTTAAATTTACAGTGGAAGCACCATAATTTCATCTACTAATCATCTACAAAACTATATACACAGTAATGTATTAAAAGTTAAAAATTGCGAAATTGTTCATGATCTTCAAATAAATGTAAAAATTTAATTAAATTAAAAAGCCCACATGTGGCGATTAGTGAGAATAGAAAGTTGAACAAAAATTGGTGTCACTGATTTCAAGTGAAACGTTTATTTGATTAATTTTGCCAAGTATAACAGATACCTAAATTTTAGATTGAAACAAATTAAAACAAAAAGTCACTAATGCGAGCATATTGCAGAAATGGTCCATTATTTCATATAGGAATTCCAGGAATAATATTGATCCTTACATCTATCATCCATAGCCACTAACAAGAACACAAATTTACCAAATTTATAATAGAAACAGTACAAACTACATGTAGGTTATCTTAGGTTAATGCCTGAAATACTATGGAGTTGCAGATTAGCTACTACTCCAACATAATATACAAGGAACAGAAAAATCCTATAGAAATGTCAATGCAATGCATTAACTAATTGGCAAGATGGGAGACCTTGATTTAAACTGACAATTTATAAAAACATAAATAAAAATAATAAAAATAAAAAAAGAGAAGAAGGAAAATGACAGCAGTCTTTTTCCTTCCAATTACAATACGTCTAAATTTAACCAATATTTAATGTCGAATATGTCTGAATTAAATCAATACCATCAATTAAAGAAACTTACAAGTTCTGGTAATTTATTAGTTTGAGCTTAAAGTCGCTGTGTCATAACTAAATGATTAGCAACGCCAAAATATCAACCAACGACTAGCATTTCAGCCTGTCGGGGATCAATATTAGGATCAAGGTGTAGTGCAATGTCTTGGCACAGATAGTTCTATAATAATCTATATGTCAAAATTATACTAAATTTGTACACCAAAACTTATAAAAGATGAATCAATTTGTATTATCTACAAATCAAGGACTTGAAGTTTATACGACTTTCTCTCCAACTAAGCAAGAATCATTAAAAAATGTATAATAATTATTACATAAACTTAAATATAAATTAAATAAAACATTACAAGGTCATGGGTGATGGTAGAACTATTTTATCATAATATCCTGGTTGCAAGAATCAGTGCGAGAGTTTTTTTTAATTTGTATACTTTTCACACATGACAGAACACAACATGTAGTCCTTTATCCTTCCTCTATCTTTGCATACATATCACGATACAACAATTGAATTATCTAATTATACAATTATAATAAAATTCTACAAAAAGGCATCAATTACTAACAAACATTACAAGATCTTGGTAGAATTATTTTATCACAACAGCCTCATCGTCTTCTTCTTTTTCTCCATCTTTATCAACGTTAACGCGAATCATTTCAACGATAATATCGTCCACACAGTCTAAATCTGACTCGTTGCATTCCAGCTCTGGTAGAATAGTCTTTAACAGTCGCGCCACGTTACGTCTTAAGTTCAGAAGCTTTGTCTCACAGTTACCATCAATGCGTCTTTTACAAGAACATTGATCAAGATTCTGCTCGCCGCTAACTGTAGTCTGCACTGTGGCATCAGTGAAAGACGAAGAGCTTGCGCATGATTTAATCTTATTACTCTTGTTTAGCACTGACTTAGAGGTAGATGGAGATCTTTCAACATGGCCGACATTAGATGTTATAGATATACTATTCGTTGGTATATTATTCATTACTGTAGTATTCACTGGCATATTATTCTTTACTGTTGCATTCGTTGATGTATTTTTCGTCGCTGTATTATACATTGGTACTTCACTCACCCTTGTGCCTACTCTATCTATGGTCATATACTGATCACTCGATTGAGAATTTAAATCGGTATCACTGGTATCAGTTGCATTCCCAATACTGTTTACTGTAGAGGTATTTTCTTCCATACTGTTGTTTAAAGATCTACGCTGAGAGCTTTGGCTGGAGCTACCCTTTGTTGGCCATCTAACATGTTGCTTAGAGCTTCCCCCACTTGTACCTGCATCACCACCCCCACCCCTATCTATAGCACTATCCTTCTTATCATGTATAGAAGCTGATGCTTCAGGATATTCTGGTAACGCACCCTCCTTCCTACAACGCGTTGAAGCCAATGCTTCAGGGTAATCTGGTATCACGTTTCTTGCATTTAGTCTGGTATCACTGGTCGAACTTTTTACACTGATAGAATCGCTAGCAGATAAGTCTCGATTTGTCGGCGGTGTCATTTTTCTCTTCTTTGTGGGTACAACGACACTCTCCATAGAAACGTTTGTAGCCGAGAATACTCTAATAGAAACTTCCGCCAGTGGAATAGCTTCAACATTCTCTTCCCCATCGCTGTCTGATTCTATAACTATCGGCACATTATCGGCAGCATGCGGCCGCTTCTTGCCGAGCTTAACGAGTAACATCGGTGATGGTTTTTCTTCTTTTATCTCATCTTCGTCATCTGGCAATAGAGAGGTGCTGAGGACGTCCCTAACATCCACTTCATCATCATCCTCAACCTCAGGGCTCTCTAGGACGACGGTTACGTCAGTGCGAGGAGTTGAACCTGGGACCAGCTGATTGTTTATGTGTGCATCAGTGATAGCAGGGTTGAGTTCTATTTGTCCTGGTCGTCTGCATACATAAACATTGAAATTGTTTCATTACTAGAAATATCTAAAGTAGATTATTAAGTATAAATTGTTTATTTATAAATAATTAATTAGGAATTCAATTATTAAATATTAAGTTAAATTATTATTATTATTCTAAAGTTAATATTAATTTAAAAGATTGAACTCCAAATTAATATTAATACAATTTTAGAAAAAGGTTTTACATGCAGTTGACGATGATACCAGGGACAAATAAAAAGGAAATCATTTTAAAAGCTACAGTACGTGCAAATAAGGGTACTTTGTACAGAGGCTCATGGTTCGAGTTCTGCAAAGGTGAATACTATGAATATTATAATTATCAGCAGTAATAGATCCACTAATATACTACTATCTCAATTAATGTTAAAAGTTAACAATAAAATTGGGAGTGGTTGAAATGGAGATACCATACAAAAAGCAAATTATAGAAACACACCAACCTGTTACTTGTGCCAGCTTCAGAATTAGAATCCTACAAAAAACATATTATAAGTATTTACCATTTTAAATATAGCATTAAAATATAAGTTCCGGTTTCCTCGTTCAACAATGTTGAATGTCATGCATGTCTCATACATCATAAATCACATCCCTGTTGGAGACGTTCCTGATCTCGTCATCAGATGATGAAACGGAAGTTAATTCGCGTTGATTGATTGATTAATTACAACTTCAACAGGATGCAATTAGTCTACATACGATACAAATGTATCAATTAAACAGAATGGTTGAAACGAGGTTGAGGACCAGTTTAAGAAACCTTTGTTAATTGTGTTAAGAAAATTATAATAATTATTTGCAACAGCTGGTTACGTAATGGTTAAGCGACTGAACTGCGGATCAGTAGGTCCGGGCTTCGAATCCCAGGGCTCTACTATCACTCACTTATGTAGCCATTCAGCAGTGAAACTGACATAAAATTCGGCTATAGCTTTTGAAGCCTTTATCTAGTAGAATTATTATTATTCTCTAATCTAACCTGTGATGGAGGTACAATGCTAGCTGAGGCTTCAGGCTGCTGATTGGTCATGTTGTGATGACTGATAGCCATGTTCAGCACATGTGAGCCATACAGATTCGAGCAATTCTTCTGGAAGTCCGCCCACCTTTCTTTCTGCTGCTCAAGCTGTACTATAATTCGTCGCTGTCGCTCCTCCCTCCTCCTGGACTCCTGTAGCTCCGCCTCCATATGAGCAAGCGCAGACTCATTGGCTGCCTGGATTATGCACATAAAAATGATTATTCAATGTCCGTTTCCTCGTCCAAAGGTGATGTCAGTAACATTCACACATAAATATACTATTCTCCTGCAGCATTTGTTTTGTTAGCCCTGTTTGGGTGCGTAGTTAAAATGTTGTTGGAGACGTCCATGGTGTCGTCGTCAGCTGATGAAACAGACGTTAAATTCGCACTGATTGATTGATTGATACTGATATATAAACAATATATATATATATATTTAAATTATTTATATATTATAATCTCTCTCTCTGTCTCTCTTTGTCAGTCCACTGCCTAATGGCCAGTCCATAGCATATAACTGAATAGTTTTTAAGCCGTATTTTTCTTGGAGATGAGATGGAGATTTTGCTTTCTGAGACGAATCTCCCTTTCCTTCCTCAGTGTGTGGATCACGCACAATAAAATAAAGATTTAAAATTGGTTTCCTCATCCGAATGTTAAGTCAGAGACATACATACATGAACATATAATGAATTGATATTGATATATTAGTAACTAATTTATAAATATTGGCACAATTCTCCGTGACCTAAGGCGTCATTTTATGCGTGGTAAAGGTAAGCATTTGTGATGAGATCAACGTGTTGAGTTGATCAATGGTGTGTTCACTGATGAGCGAGAATGAAGACTGTGTATGAATTTTGTGTTTTGGACCTACCATTTGGCAGAGCACTGGACAGTTATATAGACACTAGACATGATTGTAAAATACTTTATACACAGATTTCTAAATACACACCCATCAATCCTCTAGCAGTTAAAGGCTAAATGCTAAAAAGCTAAAGTCCAATTTAACGTTAGTTTCATGTCCTTATACCAATTGGTCAATAAAATTCCAGATTTGCAGAGGTCGAAGCTGCCACACCGGTTGTGGCCTTTTGCTGCAGGGTAACTTGACACTTCATTGTCCATTTAGCGCTACTGTGGCATTTTGCATAGAGCGGTGCTTTATAAATGTACTTATTATTACAATTATTACTTCACCCAACAAGCAATGTTGAATCTTTCCAATCAACTGCTATTATTATAGCTACTGTCATTTAATATATTTTTCCATTTATATTTTACTATAGTTATTTTCATTTAATTTATATTTCCATTTATTTATATTATTATTTTTATTATAATTTGCAACTAATTATCATCGCTTGAGCAGAAAACAGATAGACTTACAGAAAGCAATGGATCCGAGTGACTCTCTCCATTTGTCCTGTTCTCTCTCTCCTTCAGTATGTGCTCCATTTTCTCTCTTGTCTGTCTACTGCCCTCTATCGACCTACACATACATTCACACATACAAACATGCCACGACACATCGATAGGCTTATAATATTATATGACACATCTCAAACACATACAAACAGTCACACAAGATAGTCACACATGACAACCTCCAAAACACACATACACACTATGTATATAAACATAGACAAGAAAAATACATAGTCCTAGACACAATACATCATCATATCTCATTGTCAGGAGGGTCATATTTTCAAGAGTTTTCCAGGAGGGTCATATTTCCAAGAGTTTTTCAGCAGAGTCAAATCTCAGGAGTTTTCCAGGAGGGCCATATTTCCAGAAGTTTTCCAGGAGGGTCTGATTTCCAGGAGTTCTCCAGGAGCGTAGGAATCCTGTAACCAACCGGGACACTACGCTATCAACAACAAAAAGGCCAACAACAAAATTATTAAACTATAATTCTTATTAAACTATAATGCTTATTAAACTCGAAACATCTATTAGTAGACTTTCACTCAGTGGTGGATATAGGAATTTTTGAGGGAGGAGCAAATTTTCATATACAGAAATTTTTGTTTCGAGGGGTGGCAGGTTAAATCAAGATTAATCAAGGGAGCCAACATTGGTATTTGATGACGTCAAAATGTAATAATTATAAAATTCCCAGCCCCCTTCTGCTTAAATCCGTGCCTGTAGAGAATTGCATAAAGTATGTAAGTGAGCATAGCGTACAACATATAGCATAAAATAACATTTAGTACATATTCGGAGCAAATGGTCAGTGCAAGACAAGCCCCACTCAAATATTGGTACCAATTTTGTACAGTGTGTACTGCTCAAATGCAGTGAAATGGAGTAATTTGCTGTCATAAGACAACGTGTCTAACAATTTAAGTTAATCTTTAGCAACAGAAAGAAGAGAGTACAGAGTGAAAGGAAGGAAGCACACCTCTTTTGTTTGACAGTTCTTACGTAGGAAGCCCTCTGCTGTAACAAAGCGTCCTCGTCCTCTGGCTCTTCCGGAACATCACAGCGGCTGCAATTGATCAATCATTCAGCCAATCAGTCAATCAATCAATCACTATATCTATCAGTCGATAAAAAGTAATCAATTTTTTATGCCAAGAATCATTCTTAATAAATCAAATGACATGAACTTAATTATCTTTTATTAAAAAAACAGACGACTATTTATATCCAAGATAAAATAAATCATTAAATAAATCAATCAATTAATCAATCCACCAATAAAGCAATAAACTAATAAAGGGGGCATCCGTCCAATAGCAGTGGGTTATACGTGGAGACGTTTAGCAGCTAAGTGTGCCAATATGTACGCAGTGACCGCACTCAGCTCCTACTTAAGCCCCATTCAACTAGGAGCAGGTATACCGGGAGGCTGTGAGGC
>JAQFZF010005136.1:0-10114 GCA_034695365.1 Enchytraeus norvegicus
AGTTGAAATAATAATTTTTGGCTAAAATATCACAATGTTGCTAGGGGAATAATTTTTTTATGCGCACCCTGTATATAAACAATATTAAACATATAACCAAGCTGTACAGCCAAATTGAAATACTTTATCATCCCTATGTTTATAATAATAAATCTCACAAATTTCCGATGATATTTTCAGGTTCCGATATTTTTTCTATGAATTCAAAAATAACAATTTCCATGTATCACAATATTTCAACAGCAAACTAAAGTATCCAACAATTAGCCATAACTAATTATAAGATAGCTTAGCTTAGTTTGATGTTGATACATTGTGTTACACATAAATTGTTATTTAGTCATTTATGGGAAAATATAGGAAATTTTCCCGAAAATTTTAACGAAAATTAAATTCTTCAAGACAAACTCGTGCAGTAGAAACTGACAATGATATTGGACTGTGACTGGAGCAGAACTAACTGCAGACCTATAAGTTTTCAAGTTTTCTTGAAATGACATTAAGAGCTAAATAAATATTTTGGTCCAATGGAAAATTTCCCGCAAAATATTTTTCCGGAAAATCTACATCACTATTCATAATAATAATACCGTATGCTATTGATCTCGCCAGATAGCGAGATAGCCGGGATTCGTTTCCAAATTTGGCTTAGCTGGTTGCAATCGTTAGAGCGTGTCTCGGTGATATCTGTGTACACCGAATGTTTGCTATTATAGCAATGGAGAGTAAAGCAGCTTGCTAAAGTCTGCAACTCACGGTCTTCACTTTATTCATAGACCCATTGCAAAACTTATTATATTGAGTGTTGAGTGAGACAAAATCTAGATATTGGCAACACTCTGTTGAATAGCCTAGTGGTATGAACAACTATTTTGAAAGCAGAAGGTCGCTGGTTCAGTGCTAAGTTAATTACAAAATCATCTTATCAAGATATGAAAATTGAAAAATATATTTTTACAATTTAATACAATACATCAATACAATATAGGTTTAACGTCCATTTCATCATCTTATTACAATATATCAGGGACGTCTCCAACAGCACAAGCAATACTTACTGGTTCACTCAAACGCAGTTAGTAAATTACAAGTGCTGAAAGAGAACAGGGGTCAACAATTGTCAAATCCGTTTATCCATTAAACCCACAGTAATAAAATTAAAATATCAATGACGAAAAAATATGAGATATAAATATACTTATTCTTAAATTGGATGATTTCCGTGGCTGGGATCCACTCATGGACTTTCGTTTATGAGGATTTGCCACTTCCAGGACTCTAGAGACCTTTCCTGTTTTCTTTCCTCACTATATAGGGCGCGTCCATAATGCTCAATGGAGGATTAACATCAGGTTAGGCAGATAGATGAAGTTTCCTGCTGTTATGTCCCACAAGGGACATGATGACTGGCAGATAGATAGATAAATATTCTTAAATATATTTATTTTATAATATACTTATTTTGATTGATTAAACCAACTAACCAGTTTTCTGAAGTAGGTAGAGCTGACCTTGAGAGCCTCGCCCCTGTACCTAAGTGTCGTGACCTCTTCCAGCTCCTGATGCTCCACGGCGGGCAGTCTCGGTGGGGAGGGAACGCTGAGGAACGCTGGGTGACACGGCACGCGTTGTCCCCGCAGCACATCGGTGGCGTTTGGCGCTCTGAATGTGGCTAAAGTATCAATCAATCAATGAAAATTAAACTAGAGAAAAATCTAATTACATTTAAAATTTAATCTATTAAAAATTAACTTAATTCGTTGATATAAATTTATCAACACCAAAATCGACTTAGAAAAATTCAAGTAATCTATAAAGAATTATAATTATTATACATTTATACACAATCAATAATATATTTACTATAATAAACATTCACATTTCAATCTTCAAATCAGATAATACTATCATTTAATTTCACACACGACAGTCGCAGATCTTACCAGGAAATATGCTGATTAATCACACATTTGTTTAATTAATCAGTTTAATTTAATTAATCAGTTTAATTAGCTTAATGCACAAGTTGAATAGCTGAACAATACGTACGATCAATATCCTGCTGGAGAAAGATCTGACTATGCCGGTCCTGTAGTTTCTTGGCATGCTCACAGGACAGCGTGTAGACCTTGGTGCATATCGCCTCTACCTCTGACTTAGCGGCCTCCATCAGATGAGGCTGACACTGTCTCTTGAGATGGGCTAGCCGATTCTACACAGTAACGAAAAGAGAATTGCAAGATAAATAATTCCTACTATATTATTTACATTTTTATTCTGAAAATTATTGACCAATTCAACATAAATTAAATAGTTAACTTAACTACAGGTATACTAAATTAAAGAAATAACTATAAATGAATCCCCTCTCTCTCTCTCTATTATTTTACAACTTAACTACAGGTATACTAAATTAAAGAAATAACTATAAATAAATCCTCCTCTCTCTCTCTCCAGATTATTTTAAAATATTTAACATTTTTAAAATTACTGTTGCACTTATTCTCACTCTCCTTTAAAATTGCTAGTCTCTCTTTGCAGACAATTCGATAGAAAAGCTCGTGTTAGACCTTGTGCTAGACCGTGTTTATATGATGTTAGAAGAATGGTGCTAGATTTCATCATGATATAGTTTGTTTTGCCTGTTTGTGTAGGCCAACTCATCTAAAAGGCTAAAGCCAAATTTCATGCCAGTTTCATGTACTAACAGTCATATCAGTGACGGGCGAGCCCTGGGAATCGAACCGTATACTAATGGAACCAGAGTCTGGTACTCAAACGTTGTGCTATCGGCTCAGCCTAATTCTAGATATAGGCTAGGTAATCTATCAAAGGAAGATACATTCATGATTAAATTGGAAATCAAGGAGGCCTGGAAGGCTGGTTCCAACTGTTAAATGCTCAAAGGCCCGATAACTTTGGCTATGGGTCAAAAGATAAGGTAGGGCCCCAGAATGCTGATGGCTATTTTTACGGGCCCCTGGAACGGGGTTACGCCTCAATTTGACCACTGCATGTATCGTACATCTATTTTGTACTAAAAATTGTCAAATTATAACAAAAACTTTTGTCCAACCATCAGCATCAATTTTGGAATAAGTTAACACCTCAAATTACTGGATTCAGAAATAATACATGTATACAAAATATTCTATGACCAAATTTTATGGCGGTTCGCTTGGTAACATTTATGAGAAGTTAGTAACTTTTTTAAAATTTCTTTTCAAATTATCCAGTATATTAAAGATTATATTGCATAACTTAGTAACTTACTAAATAACTTACTAAAGTAACTTAGTAACTTCCTAAATAAATTTAAAATCATTTCAATTTTTTCACACTCCACCGGTGACATAAGCACTGAAACAGCTCCTGGACTCATTGTCAGATAGAATGCTGACTAGATAAAACTTATGCACAGGAGATGCTAAACTTTTAAATATTATTGGAATAACTATATAAATTAATATATACTGTCGTACATTATATATGTTTTACTTCATAAGTAGTTCTAGTAGTAAAAGCCTTAAAAAGCTCTCTACAGAACATTTCATATCAGACAATAGCCCACACAGTAAGTGACCAAGAATCAGCAGTCAAACAACAATTATCCACGCCCCACAATACTCAGACGTCTTCAATATAAGCCACGCCCGCAGGCCTACAATAGGCTATGGGTCGCGTAGTCTCAGTCAGAAATTGTCCCAGAAACATAACGCGAAACGCGTAACGGGATAAGGGAATTATTATAAAGGATTCTTCAAATAACGAAATAAATCCACTTACAACAAAATCTTCAAACTTAGCATGTGGATATTTCCTCATCCATTCTATAGTATCCTCCGAGTTCCACTTTACGACTTTCCTGCTCTCCGACGACCTTCCTCTCTTCTCTATGGTCGCCTTGGCAGCCTCTGCGTATCTGAACAGAAGCGTTCGTGCGTCCCCGCGCACGCGCGGCTTAAATAGTCGCACCGGAATATCATTCATGATCTCTCTGAACATTGACGGAGAGATAGCGGTGGAAATACCAGGGTCGCAGGAACTTGGGAGCATGGGTTCGTTGCCGATGTCGGAAACCTTCCTCTCGAGTAGCCAGCGGTTGAAGGAGTCGTTAGGAGCGTTTATACCTGTGGGGAATAATTGAATAGCCGTAGAATAATCTTAATTTTGCACAATTCAAATCATATCAAATATATATATATTATATATCCGTTTATTAAGTCAATCTGACAATCACAGCTTGTTACAAACAACACACTTAACTTATAATTTGTAAATACACTTAGTTTCCCAACAAACTGTTCACTCATTGATGGATGGATTGATTGATTGACACAAACAATGTTATGAGGAGTTGTGCATTAGAAATGCACAATTTCTCATAACATCGTCTCGATTTACCCACAAACTGTTATATATGTATGACTGATTGATTAATTGATTGATTGCTAGATTGATTGATTGATATTGACACAAACCTCCTCTAGTAATGCATAACATTCCTCATAACTTTGTCTCAGTTTACTCATAAAACTATTCTCACATAGATTGATTGATTGATTAATTGATTGATTGACACATACCTTCTCTAGTCATGCATAGTTCCTCATAACTTTGTCTCAGTTTACCCACAAACTGTGCTCTTGTCTGCTCTACTTCAGGATGTGGCGGCAGAAAATTCAATGGTGGTTTCTCCTGAACTATCACGTTAGATACTATGTTGAAGTTCCAAAATGGACTGAAAAGTTAACAACACAACATTGATCTGAACATATCTAATTTAATGTTCCTTACAACAATAGGAGCAACATTTAGGATAATCATTGATAATAGATATTGATGATCTATAGTCTATAATCAATAGGAGCAACATTGAGGATAATAGGAGCAACATTGAGGATAATCCAATTGATAATAGATATTTATAATCAATAGTTTATGATCTATGAGAACAACCTTTATGAAATTCTACAATTCTTGAAAGAAAAAGTTTTACTTTTAATATACTAGGGGCGTTCAAAACGTCTTGATCATTGCTTAATAATTTTTAAACTACTTGTCAGAAATTATTCATATTTACCAGCAACATTATCTAGAATCAGACTGACATCCTTGGTAAAAATGAAATTTTTAATGCGCTAGATGGCAGCACTAATCAATACTCAAGATGAACGCCCATATTGACGCCCTTTGGTCCTATAAAGAAAACAGCTGTAATTGAATTTCTTATGAAGAAGGGTATAGCTGCAAGGGAAATCAGTGATTGATTAGAAAAGGTTGTCGGAGAATCTGCACTTAGTTATCCGAGTGTTAGGCGATGGCTGACTGACTTTAAGGGTGGCAGAAGTGACAATATAGATAAGCCAAAATTCTGGCCAACTGGGGAAACCAATGAGAAATGGGTGTAGCGTGAAGTGGTGAATATATTGAAAAATAAATGCTATAAATGTAAGATTTTGTATATTCATCGGCAATATGTTGTGCAATATTGCTGCAAAATTTGAACAATTTCTAACAAGTTATTTTAAAATTATTAAGCAATGATCAAGACTTTTTGAACGCGCCCCTCGTATATATATTTATAGCACAATGCAATGTATCCGTAATGTTTATATATATATGATAATTAAATCAGGTTCTCTATCTACTTACCACCTAATGAATAACAAATGTACTTTAACTTATAATTTAATGTTCATTACCTCTTCCTATGATGATGTCAGGCACGTCTCTTCATCATTCTCATCAGGTTATAAAACGAATGTTAAATGCGTTTTATAATTATTCTATATAAAACAAGCAATAGAACAGAAGCCTAGCAAACAGCGAATCAATCTAAATATTGTGACTATAAAAACAATGAATACAAAATATAATGCAATAATATAAAATATAAACAATACAGACCGATACAATATATTACAAGATAAGGACATTTTGTAGCATCTCTATCTAAGAGGCGCTAAACACATAAATGTTCAGTTACCGGTATTTACCTCTTGAAGAAAATGTAGAAATATACCGTATGAAATATTACATCTATAGTTCAAATAGACATAAGTACTGAATAATAAATTATTATAATTTAGCATATCATGCAATTGTTCTCGTAAAATGGCGTGAATGCCGGAGTTTACTCAAATGCTAGTGTGCACAGTCTCAAGAGTGTGTCTTGGTAAAGTTCTGTACACCGACTACATACTTGTATCAATGGCGAGCAAAGCATCTTTATTAAGACTGTAACTAACAGGTTGCCAGACTGGGCATTGAACTTGTGACTTCGTGTTTCAAAGGCCACTGAACTGCCATTAGACCATGCAGCCTCTCATATTCAATAAATTTATTTGTGGGCCTAAATTTGCGAATGTACATAGCAGTATATAGTATTTAACCTTCTACAGTCAACCTGGGGTCCAAATGGACCCCAGGGGTACAAAAATGTCGATATCTTGTTTTCTCTGCAAGTCCAATCATGTGCTTCCGTGACATCTTCTAGCAAAACCTTACACGTAGTTAGGAAATTTCATTAAATTTGGATAGTAACTTTTTGAACAGTGACCTGTTTTACGGACAAGGGGCATATTCAGTCAACCTGGGGTCCAAATGGACCCCAAAGCTCTCTATGCTACCTCATTGTTAAAGAAAAATTTGAAATGAATACCGTTATAATTTTTTTTATTGTTCAGTAAATTTAGTACATCACTTGGAAAATTGTTCGAGCATGTTGTTGTCATGTTATTGGTCAACTCTGCAAATGAAAGACTGAAATTGGACACCTTTATTGCCAGCTCGAGAATTTAGAATTGAATATACGACTTTTTATCATTTGCAATACAAATAATAGTGGTGTTAACAATAATATTTATGATGTTAAAAATAATGAACATTTATAGAAGAATACTAATTAACTAATTAACTATATTGATGCCTGATTATAAATTGATTGGAGAATTTAAGAAAAAAAGTCAAATCTAATCAATTTTGAATTTTTTTAGGTTGGGGTCCATTTGGACCCCAAGTTGACTGAATAGGATAAAATTTAAGGTTGACAGACGGTTAAGAACAAACACTAACACAGACAGAGACAGACAGAAAGAGAGACAGGTAAGCACCTGTAGGACAGCATGAGTCTCTTAGGACCGGCCCCCAGGTCTTCACTGGCACTTCTCTTTATAGCCGCAGGACCGGCGGAAGAGCCGCCCGGTGGACCTCCCGGCAGGGTAGAGACGGGTGAACGAACCGGCGGTCCTGAGATACCAAGAGGATCAGAGCTGGGATCAACCGGCTACAGACAACACCCATCAGCAGGTTACTTATGCTCGTTACCCGTCGGAGAATAATAGCGTATCTGCGCTAGTTGCCGATTAGGGGTTGTGTGGAAGATCAGTCATTGAGTGAAAAAAGCATAAACAAGGCAGTCTCGAAGACTGGTTGCCACGACACAAAAATTGCCATTAAAATTGTAAATTGTCGTTGAAAAAATCATCTGTCTATTTAGACAGATTTCGTGCAACGACAATTTATAATTCATCTAAGTATAAAGGCAGATGTATTTGAACTAATTTACAAATTTACAAAATGAATTGACGAGTTAAGTGACATGATACTCGCTGAACAAAAATAAATAAAATGATGATATGCGTTGTGCTTGTTTATAAACTTTGGACCATATATCAGGAAAAGCAAACATTTCAGAATTTATGCAAGTAATTCTATGTTGGCACACGAAAAATGGGTAATCCTGGTAATGGCAGTCCCAAATTATTACTGTAGTTAGAATTTTGTGCCTTTGTCAAATTTATTTCAACTGTTCTGTTAGAGTCTGGTGGAGTTTGGTTTAGAGTTAGTCCCCAACCCTAACCCACATCCTAACCCTAACTTAATCTCAACTATTTCTCTATATTTTCAAAACAACGGACCTAATGAACAATTTGGAACCGCCATTACCAGGCTTACCGAAAACTGTATAAAGAAAATAAATTGGTACCTAAATATTATATACAATGCATAATTGCATACATGATGTTAATATATAAACTGCCTAAATGGCAGGTACACGACAAATAACTGCATAGTTTGTAGGCCATATTTTCTTGAAGATAATTTTAATTTCTTAAGTGGGTCTCTTATTCTAAAATATTAAATATGAAACAAATTACAACATTACGAGTTCCAACTAACCATCAAACCGGGCATTTCCCACCTCGACTCTTTCGTAATCTTATTATAGAAATATTCCTTCGCCTCTCGTCGACTCCAGAATCGTCTCCAACCGACGTTTAACAAATCCAAGGGGAGATCATGAACAAGATCAGGAGACCTGCTGCCGGTGGTGCTGGGGGACATAAGCCCTGAGGTACTCGGGGAGGGAATGGAGGAGGCACTAGGGGAGGGGACAGGGTTACCCCCCGCGATGTTACCATTACTGGAACTTGAGCTTACGATAGGAGACGAAGTGTTGCTGCTGCACGAATCACTACCCGACGTAGCGTTACAGTCGATCCTCAGCGATGAAGATAGTTTTAGTCCAGTTTTATCGTTTGTTACTAGCGTGGCAATATCGTTTGACATTTTAGTAGACTAGTTTTAATGTAATAGAGACATCAATGGCAGATGTGTGGTGTTCTGTGCACAAAAAGTAATGGTTAATTATTGAAAGCTATTTAAATAAGTTAGATATAAAAGACATTTATAAGCCAAATATATACTATATTTGAAGTTAATTTGAGATAAGGTTCCTTAACGTGCGTGTCGAATTTCCAGACGTACGATTACATTTTTTTACATTCTCAAGTAGATGCTGTTGGTAGGCAATGGTAGGGTTAGGATTAAATTCTTATTAATGAATCATTGAAACTACGTTACCGTTGTGTACATATCAATTGATGGGCACTGGTATGATGAATCACACAATCCCATTGAATATTTATTTCATTAATTTACAATCGCCACCACGAAACAACAGAACAAATATTTACATAAAAACACAATCCTATGTTGCATGGCACTAACAGTACCTTATGTCATCAGCGGCAATAGACGAGAAATAAAATCACGATTTGCACAAGCCTGATTGCATAATTTTACCAATTATATTTATATTTGATTCAATTAGTCTCATTTATTTTAAGAAAAAAAAATGATAAAAGTTGCAGAAATTACAATATATTTGTCCTATTTACTTATTTGTTAAATTGCCTAATTAATAGAAATTTCATTACATAAATGAATTAAAATTAATTTTGTTTCTTGTTTTTATTTATTTGTTGAAGTCGCCATTTTGGATGCTATTCAACTTCCGGCTTTTCTTGCATAAGCCATTATTGTATTGCATTGTGCTTACTCATCAGAAAGCAACAACAACAGCTAATCAATCAATCAAAAACATTTATATCGCTCTAAACTTAATCTCAGAAGCGCTTGAACAGTGAAGAATAAAGTAGCCTTGCCTACCATATGCAAAACCGATGTGGAATAATCTCTGCAAATAGGACATGGTAATCAAAAATCAATGAAACGTTTCTGACAAGGCAGAGAAATGCGTGAAAGAGAAGTAGGCCTAATTATTATTGTGGTGGGTTAGCGCTTTACCTAAACTTAATTCTAAAGCAACCGTTCTCAGTGAAAACATTGAGCATAATTAGGCCGTTATTATTTGATGTCGACCACGATCGGCACCAGGTCTAACAGACTTGGGGGGCCGAGTACATTTCTGCAGGGGGCCAGATTTTAGTTCAAGAAATTCGCTCGATCCGGTGGCTAAATTTACGCGATCAATTCAGCGATCTATTCAAACATTGCGCATATTCTGAGAGCTCGCTTCGCTTTCACAATTGTGTCAGATTTGAGAAAGCACATACACATTTGTTTTGTATAATATCTACTTCAAAAATTTTAATATTTTCGGAGCATTACATATAATTATAATGGGGGGATTCAGAATTAAAAATTTAAATGCTGGCTGCCCCAGGTTTTCCTATATCTTCCTCTCCTGCCTAACGGAAGATCCATGGTAGGCCTATATAGGCCTAATATAAATAAATATATATATATATATATATATATATATATATATATATACAGGGTGCATGGGGCAAAAAACACCCCCTAG
>JAQFZF010005137.1:0-10111 GCA_034695365.1 Enchytraeus norvegicus
TTACTTATAACGTTATATAGGCCTACATGTATATATGCATGCCTCTCAGTCAGTAAATTTTTGTTTTTCCTGATATAAATTTTTCTGGCGCCGCCACTGGCATACGCAGTCCTGATAAATGGATTAATATGCTTTGCTATTGTTAAGTAAGTTACGTTACGCATTTTTATATTTGATGCATGTTACAAATGATTTTATCTTTGTCAGCAAAATATTTACCACCAGATTAAAAAAGTACTGTTTTTACGACCTATCTTAATTTTTTAAGACTTCCCCCATATTACAATAATATGAGAATATAGGCTACTATAATATGACAAATGAATTAATTAATGGAGCAGCCTAACAAAGAAAATAAATCATCTTATCATTCAAAATATTATCAGCAAAACTTTTGCTGTTTCGTCAAGATTTTTTGTAAATTGCTTTAAAACTATCCTTTGATCATTTGAGGGTTACCAACGCCCACTTTAGCACATTATTTATAATAACATTCTTCCTTAAAAAAATTTCATGATGGGCGATCATGGGCCCCTGCTGCTGGTGGGCCCCTAGGCTTAAGCCTAGTCAGCCTTATGGATAATACGGCCTGCCTGCCACTGGCTGATACATATTCGTACTTTAGTTGCCTAGAATTGATTTAGAGTTAAATCTAATATTTGTTTTAGAGTACTACGTCAAAGTAATTTACATGAAGGACAATAAGAAGATAAAGTCTAAGAAGACAGGAACCATTAGGCACACGATAAACCCGATCTTTAACGAGATGTTTCACTTCTCATTCACACCGGAGGACACGAGCACTTCTTGTATTACAATCACTGTCGTTCAGCCTCTCAAACTATACAAACGTAAGCTTAATAATTATTATATTCATATTCAGGTGCCGATTAATGGGGAGCATGTCCCCTTCGACCTGAAGGGGGCCGGAGTCACCATGGCCCTCGATTTGAAAATTATTTCCAAGTTATTAATTATGACCCATTTAAAAACCAATTTTGGACACTTGCCCACCCCCTCGACTAGCCTCGATTTAACTTGACCCCTCGAATAAAATGCACGTAAAAAATTGCCTCACCCCTCAAGACTTCCTAGATCCGCTACTGTCCATATCTATTTATGTTTATTTCTCATCAGATCAAATCATATATATGTTCTCTTTCCCAGACCTATCTTTAATGAGGTTACATGAGCACATGAGGTTACCGGCGAATCAATTCTTCAAATTATATCATTGACGTCCCTTACATCATCATTGGATGACGAAACGGACTTAAATCTTTATTATTATTATTGACTTGTGTATGTTTTGTAGAAACGGTGATAGGAAGATTGACAGTAGGCTCGTTCATGTTCGCCAGGGGGACAGAACTAGAACACTGGAATCAGATGATCATACATCCTAAGCAACAGATATCCCAGTGGCACGACCTCGTCGTGGAATAGAAATCTTTTATATTTATTTGTAAGAATTTGTGAAAACATCTACATTGTAGGCCATATGAAAATAATAAGCTCTTGTTTACAATTACAGAAGCAAAACATTGAAATCCGTGCACAGGTGAGGAACTGGACTTAAAATTCTCACTGTATTGCACATTTCAACGCTTGTATATGCTTATGTTCAGACGTTTAATCATTTGAATCTCACCACGTTATTGTACGCAGAGTTTGCAGAATTATTCCATCTGTTAAATAAATGTTTATTAAATTTTGTATCAAGCTAACATTCTCTGTTGGATCATGAAACGAACGTTAAAAACATTGTGTAAATCTATTTTGAGATAATATTAATTATAATACATATTTATAATAATATTTATAATATTGTACAACTTATTGAGATGTAATTCTATGTGAAACTTTAAAATTAGTGTTATCGTAGTACAGTACTCGTAATCTGAGCGACAACAGATTCCTTATTACTTGGATGCTATCAGAGACGGACCTACGTACCGTCTTCTGTATAATTACCGATTATGCTATTCAGCCGGGAGTTTGAGAAGCGAAACTCGAATAATGAAATAAAGCTAGAAATCTAGAAGGCCTATCAAATTGCCACGTTTCGCTTGCTTATTAGAATTCCGTCCTACTTTTAAATACATTTGTCTATCTCAATATTTAATTTCACCTTTGTATCAGTTGTGTTAGGTCTCATGTTCTGTTGATTTATTTGACACACGGTTTATTCTCTCTCTATCTCTCTCTCTCTCGGACGTGACGTCATATTTAACATTATTCGACGTTAAATTAGGTAATACTCCGAACTTCAATAGGCCTTCAGTGTACTAATTTAAAGGCAGGTCCATGGAAATATATATATCTCTCTCTCAGTGCACTGCCTCACGGAAGGTCCACGGCATACAACTGTAGAGTTTGTATGTGATATTTGCTTTGAAGCTATTTTCCTTTCTGAGGGGTCTCCTTAATCAGTGACTTGTTAGTCGGCTTCTACGAAACACGTGCAGCTTTCGGTTGGTCTTATGCTTGCCAGATCCAACACGGCATGGAAATACAATACAATACAATACAATGAGAATTTAACGTCCGGTTCCTCACCCGAAGGCGATGTCAGGGTCGAAAATATAGAAGGAGATATATCCTGACGGGTTGATCGGTGCTGTATAACGTTAAAAGTTCTAGATGTCACCATGGATGATCCTATAATCTGTGTTCAATGTTTTACTGCTTCCTGCGAGCTATGAATTCTATCTACATATAAATTTAAGTAAGAAATAATGTAGACAACTCTGATTAATTATATTATAAACAGTGAAAACCATGTCTGTTATATTTTAATCAACATGCAGCAAAATCGGAGAAACATCAGTAAACTAAAAACGCTTTGAACATACAGGTGTCGTTGTTATGTCACTTTTACACAAGCTGTGCATGCAAGCCAAATTTAAGATTGTGTAAACTCCTATCGTAACTCTCATAAGCGACTAATTATGAACTTACTTTCAAAAATATAGTAACATGTTTTAGAAATATTTCATTTGTGTTCATATGTAGTCTAAATTAAAAAAATTGCTGTCTTCAGAATCAAAATTTTAAGCTTAACATAAAAATGCTATAATTATGTAATTCGCTGTGAAAACGAGTAAACTAATTTACATGTAAAATTATATGCCTGTCATCTGAAAAGAAATACTTGAGATTACATGAAACTGAGCATTATGGAATTTACTAAGTGATTGAATGGTCAATCAACAAGTATTGACCCGGTCGGATAGCGTAGTCAGTAACACGCTTGCTCGATAAGTAGTATGTTACGGGATCGAGTCTCAGCTGGGTCAGTCTCTGACAGTATTCATCGATACGGAACAGACATTAAATTTAGTTTTAGCTTTACAGTATATTTATAGAGTGCAGCTCTATGTAAAAAGATAAAGTGGCGCTACATGAACAATGAAGTAAAGTAGGTCTCAAATGGATAGCTGAATTCCTCATTTATTAGTGGAAAAAGTAAAATTTCTTGCTCTTTCATTATGAAAGTTCCACCTTTGTCTTAAATATAATCCTATCTAATTATTTGATAACCATGTAGAATAGTACAAGGTTCATAAAATTAAAAGCTAAGAAAGAAATCACGTGACCAAATCACCGCTTATAGATATCAAACATGGAACAAAAAGAGTCTAAAAAACTTTAATAAGAAAGTTCATTTTTTAGTTTATAGACATTTGCCAACTTATTTAATGCAAAAACAGATAAAACTCTTATCTCAAAGTTAATTAAAATGTATAAATCAACTAGTCTCTGAATAGAACACACAACCAAGAAATTTCTTGTCTCCATTGAGGATATCTCTTTGTCTCCATCTATAGACATGGTTCCACTACACTTTGCGAAATATCTTGATATATAACAAACATCAAACTGTTCAAGCACTTCTTACGAGATAGTAATACGAGTTCGTAGGTCAACGAAGATTCAAAGAAAATGCACAGTCAAAGTAATTCTTGTGTTAACATGAAAGGTTGCATGATGTTACACATACTATCAAATGTTCTACATATCGTCCTCTCCCTCTCTCTCTTTATCTCTTCATTTATCTCTAGGCATACTTTTAAACGTTCTACATATCTCTCTCGCTCTCTATCTTAAGTCATCGTTCCACTTAGCGGAACCACACTAATCCAAACTAGAAATGTGGTCTACTGGACCACATGTTGCTGGGACCTCTGCTGCCACGAGATCTTCTCGCCATCTGGCCAGGACTCTGCAGCTGTTGTTGTTGTTGTTGTTGCTGTAGCTGTTGCAGCATGCCCGGCACCAGGGGCCTTATGTTTGTGGCTCGCCCAGCTGGGCCTCCTCTGAAGGGTCGCGAAGTCTCGCGTGGGCCTCCACGTCTAAAGCCTCTCCTCATTGGTGTCACACCTGATGACTGTGTCGCTGGATTGGCACCGCTGGAGGAACCCTGATCAGAAGCCCAGACAATCTTCTGTATCTTGGGCTTGGCTGGAGCTGTGGAGTACATAAAAACAAAAGCTTTAGTAATATATATAATATTGGTTCATTATCATCAATCTGACAATCGCAGATTGTTACAACTAACATACAACAACATCAAAACACAGTAGCCTATACATAGAATAGATAAAATATTAACATGAGTCTAGAATAAAAATAAAGTAAAATTGAAATGTTCTAAACATGACCCTATTTTGAAAGTCTATGACTATATAACTATAATTATCATCATTCCATATTCACTTGTAGGTGTATTCAATATAATTTTATGTGCATTATCAAATAGTTTGTGTACGTACTACATTATGCATGACTATTTATAACAAGTTCAGGTCAGGTGTAAGCTCTAATGTGCATAGAAATAAGCACATCATTTGACATTAGGCACAGTTCACAGGATAATTTTTTGAGATTGTTCTCATGCAGAATATAGTGTACTAGTACAAGAGCCCGTGAAACGGGCCCTGCAGTTTGAAAGATGATTGTATAACAATAATCCCCTGTAATTATTTGCACAGGAGCTACGTCCAATACGAAGACTAATTGAATATGGGTATGCAGAATTTAATAGCGTAGTAGAGACATGATGCAGACAATTATAATCATAGTGCTCGATGCTGCCTTGAATCATGTCATTACAACACAATAAGAATTTAACGTCCGGTTCCTCATCAGAAGGCGATGTCAGATTGTTGCTGATGTTGTTTGATTACATCCACTGGCTAATACCGCTTAAAAAAATACACACACACCAGCAACGGCTACCATACAAAGGTCACAAAGTTTAGAAGTCAGACCTTGTGAGTCCAAGCCCTCGCTGGTAGATGGCTGATCCTCCTGACTGGAAGTGCCTGCCATCAGATGATATCCACCCGAGGAGCCCTGATCCTGTGCCTCCGCCTCTCGCTCTCCCTCCTCTTCTCTCTCTCCCTCCTCCTCATAACTATCATCAATCAATCAATATGGATATAACGTCCATTTCATCATCTGACGACGATATCAGAGACGTATCAAACAGCACTTGTAAGTACTACTAACTGGTTCACTTAAACGCAGTGATCAAGTCACATGTATAGAAAGAGAAGAAGGGTCAACACTGATCAAACACGGTGCAAGTCCATTTATCCATAACTATGCAATACAATACAAGTTAAAAGTCCATTTCATCAACAAAGGACGATATTCGGGACTCAGATATAATGCATACATAGGCTTAACGTCAACTTTAGTTATCAGATGATGACTTTACATTTCAGGATTTTTTTTCCATCTTTGTAATTTTTTAGACAAGTGAGAATATCATTGAATAGTATCAATCTCTCTCCTCATATTGGCCTACTGCCTAAGGGCAGGTTTATGACTATTACTAGCATCCTCTATCTAATGTTATAATTTTAACAATTTAGTGTTTTTAAGTCAATAAGATTCAAGAATTTGTAATTGTGTTTTTATTGTTTAGTGTCTTATACATAATATATTCGCCTAATAGTAAATTTGGCTGTAAGCATTACTGAAAGTAAATTGTAACGGTGAATGCATTACACTACGGTAAATGTATTACATAAATTGTAACAGCCGGTTGCATTTCATAATGGGTTTGAAACTTTGCAGACGTTATGGGTGAATCGAGGATTTACATGTAGTGTTCACACATCTCTTACATCATCTGTAAATGAGAAAATGGACGTTAAATTCCATAGTTCAAGATATATTGATTTTATACAATGACTTTTTAGCACTACTGTGGCATTTTGCATAGAGCGGTGCTTTATAATATATATTGATTGGTTGATATTACGAAATATTGGTTTATTGGTCACATTTTGGCATTATGTTTAGCATGTTGTTAAAATAATTTAAGACACAACGTTATGTCAGTTGTCAGTGTTCCTGTACGCATATAAAGAGGTAAAGGTTGTGTGCCATATTCGTTACTGAACGTAGGCGCAGAGCTGATCCCGATCTCCTGAACGATTTCACCACACAGGTGACATAGTCATTAATCCGACGGTGAGATAGCCAGCCTCACTCTATACAATCCAATTTGATAATTGGATCACATACGCCAGACCTGTGGTAACTCAGACCTGTGGTAACTACGTATATAATGTAAGTTCAATACTGAAATAGAGAACTACATTATTGGTTTCAACCAAAGTGACGTATAATCGTTGAATATGTCATTACAAAATAGAAATCATATTGAGGAAGATATTATAGTACCTGTTATATATCATTTTATATAGGCTATATCACGGATATTTCTATAAAACAATTAAGATGATACATTGCGTTAAAATGATTATAACGTTATAAGTTGTATGGGTCAAGCAAACATAATGCCTCTAACGAGCAGATGAATTTGAAGCACACAGAAAGCAAAAATACATGAGATTTCTAAAATCAGCAAGCTTTAGTATTTAATATTTATTAAGACTAATTTATAGAACTTATTACAGATTAGTTCTCAGATGTTGCAGTTTCTTCTGAGTCAGTAACTATTGTTCCAGTTACACGTTGTCATTATCCTACACTAGAATTCCAGGAACAATATGCCATCGATTAGGAATATGAATCCTTCATACCTTTTTGGATGTGCTAGCTATCTAGCTATAACTAAGCTTTTAAATATTAGAATATGTACGAACAAGTCATGAAGTAAACAAGGAATGTTTAATTAATGTAACATTACAACTATATGAACATAAACTAACTCTGAACAACATTAACCGAAACTTATTAAACCGATTGAAGAATAATGCAAATAATTGAGCAGACTTAATATTGTGGTATTTTAATTATCTCTAACTTCCAATTAGAGCCTCAGGTTTAGTTCAGGCTATACAATCATCAAGGAGATATCATCACAATTTTAGCACAAGCGTCAAGTTGCGTTCTAATACAATTTTTTTGGTTGAAAGTAATAGCTAAGAGTGTCTACTTACATAATCCGTCGGGTGCCACTTTGGCACCCTTGAGCATTTTTTTAAATTGGTGTCATGAGCCACATCCATTTTGGCTATTACCAATAATGTACAACAAAAACTTTTTGTAGCATAACCATATCGTGTTTTGTATAAAATTAATCCTGGGTAGTTACTTTATGTAAAGAAAACCATTAGCCACCTTAGTTTTCAAAATTTCTCAAAATGGCCGCCATTTTTAACAATGGCGGCTGTCCCAATCTAAGTTACTCTTTTTCGACCCTAAGAACACAATTTTCAATATAACAATGGTAGACCATTATTATAGAGCATTACAATACCTTTCTTCTGATGTACTGAACGAGGCTGTGTGATTAATAGAATTCATGAAAATGAGTGACAATTTCACAAGACGGTCGCCGTGAAAGCGTCTTTAACATTTTTTGAGCCCTAGATTTCAATTTTCAATATAACAATGGTAGACCATTATTATTGAGCATAATAGTACCTTTCTAATGATGTCCTGAATGAGTCGGTGCGATGAATATAAATCACGAAAATGAGCGGCCATTTTTGCCATGTATTCGTTTTTAACATTTTCGAGCCCTTGGTCACAATTTTCAATTGATATACCAATGGTAGACCATTATTATGAAGCATAACAATACCTCTCTTCTGGTGTACTGAACGAGTCTGTACGATTAATAGAATTCACGAAAATTACCAGCCATTTTACATATTGTTCAATATAACAATGTTGGACCATGGAATAGTAGACGACATCGTGTCAACATATTAGTGACAGTCGGCTATAGGCCTACAAGTTTTAGCACATACAGTTTAATCCTAACTAGTAGTCCTCTACTACTACTCGCACTTGCAATTGCACAGTGCCGTGAAGTTAAGTTCCATAGCATCCATAGCATTTAAATCTTCCACGAAATTATGTCTTGCATCCGCATTTGGTAAACTGGCGGAAGCTGCTTGCAACAGGTGCAATCTCTGTCGATAGAATATGTCACTGATCAACTATCATCTCTCTTGAAACATCCAGAATCACCAGGACTCTGCAATATTGGTCTATCAACCTATCATATAATAGTATCACTAGTGGGATCTGAAAGAATGCTTCAACCATGAAAATCGATCATTTCCAGCTGCCCCTAGTGAAGGAGGGAAACTCCACAGCTGTTGGAAATCAAAGCTTGTGCCTATTCTCGAGGCTCTTGTTACAATTCTAGAATCACAGGCAGAATGATGTCATCGTCATTGACGGTTCAGTTCTGGTGAACAGAGTGCTATCGTGTATATCAAAGACTTTCGAGGAGTATGCAGTTAAGAACATCCTTCCAACAATAGAAGCGTATTCAAACAAGTACAACAAGGCATACAAAGTGTTTGATGTCTATCTTCCGACGAGCCTGAAGGCTGAAGCCAGAGTAAAGCGCAGAAGAGCAGCAATACGCAGGGTGACAGGATAAGGCAAACATCCCTCACCTGGCGGAACTTTCTAAGAATAAATGACATCAAAACTGAATTGTTTCACTGTCTAGCAGACAAAATTGCACTTATGACTACAGTGAACATGGTTATTGTAACCTCTACTACAACACGCCATGCGCACAGCCTACCAGTCTGGTTGCATATGGAGTCAGTCATCAATAAACCAACCAATATTGCAGAGTCCTGGTGATTCTGGATGGATTAAGGGAGATGATCAGTGGCATATTCTATCGACAGAGATTGCACCTGTTGCAAACATCTTCCGCCAGCTTACCACATGCGGATGCAAAACAGAATGTTGAGGACGATGCAAATGCTATAGATTAGGACTTAACTGCACAGCGCTGTGCTGTTTCAAGTGCGAGTAGTAGTTGAGGACTTTTAGTTAGGATTAAACTGTATGTTCTGAAACTCATATGATGACAATAATATTCATGTCGTCTACTAACATTCCATGATCCAACATTGTTATATTTAACATTAGGCCTATGTAAAATGGCCGCCTAATTTCGTGAATTCTGTTCTTCGCACTGACTCGTTAAGTACACCAGAACATATGTATTTTTACGCTTCATAATAATGGTCTACCATTGTTATATATATTGAAAATTGTGATCAAGGGCTCGAAAATGTTAAAAATGAATACATGGCGGCCATCTTGTTAAATGGCCGCTCATTTTCGTGATTTATATTCATCGCACAGACTCATTTAGTACATCATTACAAAGGTATTATTATGCTCAATAATACTTGTCTACCATTGTTATATTGCAAATTGAAATATAGGGCTAGGAAAATGTTTAAAACGCTTTCACGGCGGCTGTCTTGTGAAATGGTCGCCCATTTTCGTGAATTCTATTAATCACACAGCCACGTTCAGTGCATTAGAAGAAAGGTTATGCTCTATAATAATGGTCTACCATTGTTATATTGAAAATTGTGATCTTAGGGTCGAAAAAGCGTAACTTTGATCAGGACAGCCGCCATTGTTAAAAATGGCGGCCATTTTGAGCAATTTTGAAAACTAAGGTGGCTAATGGTTTTCTTTACATAAAGTAACTACCCAGGATTAATTTGACACAAAACACGATATGGTTATGCTACAAAAAAGGTTTTGTTGTACATTATCAATAATAGCCAAAACGGGTGTGGCTTATGACGCCAATAAAAAAATTGCTCAAGGGTGCCAAAGTGGCACCCGACGGATT
>JAQFZF010005138.1:0-10110 GCA_034695365.1 Enchytraeus norvegicus
GGTAGACTGTTCCAAACAATTGGGCCAGATGCACTGAATGCTCTGGAGCCCATATTTGTCTTCACCCGCGGTATTTTCTGTATACCTGCGCCAGCCGCACGCAGTTGTAGACAACCTGAGAAGAAACCGGAATACGTGCATCACTCATATAGGTTGGAGCTTGAGCATGCAGACACTTGTGGACAATAAAGGATAGTTTATAGTCTATTCTCTGACGAATCGGAAGCCAATGAAGCTCACAAAGAACAGGAGTGATGTGATCTGATCGTATTTTCGTCTGCCCGATATAAGTCGTGCTGCTGCATTTTATATCCTCTGTAGCTTATCCAGCAGGCCCTGCCCTGCACCATAGAGAAGACTGTTACAGTAGTCCAGTCTACTGCTCACAAAAGCCTTTACTAGAATATGGACAGATTCTTGAGGAAGACATCATCATCTGAGTAGGCGTATTTGACGGAGTTGAAATAGATAGGATCTACATAACGAGTCAATATGATCGCTCATTGAAAGACTGCTTAATACGGATTACTATAGAGTAGGGCCTATATGTCGGCTTAGATTTTGTAACTTGTAGTTAAGTTTGTTTATTACAATATATGGGGTTATACTTCCATTGTTGTTATAAAATAATTTAATATACCGGTGCAGTAAAGAATTGTTTCAAATTTGGTTCTTTTTTCATTGGGCTCATCGACAATTTTAATTTACATATATGTTTAATGCATTTTAATATTTTCATTTCGATAACAGCACCGGTCTATTATTATAATAACACCATTACACACTACATAGTCCTAGTAAGCAAAGCTTTCTCTGACCTCATTATATGTCAACCTCAGGTTGGGTTAATAGAATTTATTCATTTTTATTTATTTATTTAATTTATTATAGAACAAAAAAATGGTTAGATAACCCTGTACAGTTACTGCACAACATACGAAGATAAATGGCAAATACTACAAATCAATCCAAACAGTGAACTATGGTGATCAATATAAACTAATTTTAAAAATAGAAAAAAAAGTAAAAAAAGTTAACTAACCAAAAATGTGAAACCGAATAATGTAAGAGGAGCAGTTAAATATTAACTGTAAGCAATAATTGATAAAAATTGCTTACCGGTACATTAATTTAATATTTACAGTATATTAGAGCTATTCATGATTCTATAATTCAAGTAGGCCTAACTGTAGATTATATTATTATATTAAATTAATTATTATATATAATTATAATTAATTAGTTGATTATATACAGTAAATAATACATTAATTAATAGGATTCGCTATTCAGAGCGATATGCGCCAGAGAGAGGGAGGGATAGAGACAGACAGAGAGAGAGAGAGCGAGAAAGAAGAGAAATAGAAGACACTTGCCTATGAAAAGCCTGCTACAGATACTTCAGACACATCTCCATAGACACCGCCATGATCTCTACCAGCCACACGCACCATGTACAATCTATCAGGCTTAAGTCCTTCAATGTTAACTGCGTTAGCGTTTTTGATCTCAATAGTATGCCAGTAATCCAAGTCTTCATCCATGTGGGTGTTATAGTAGACTCTGTAGCCAGACACTGAGCGATCACTAGATGGTTGTGGGTCCCAGCTGACATTCATTACTGTTGGTCTTATACGACGAGTTTTGACGTTAGTTGGAACATAGATTTCTGGGTGTTCTAAGAAGAATGAAATTTGTAATCGACATTGTTTTCGCTATCTTTACTTCGAGAAAAAGTGTGGATTGTACTCGAGTGTACATACATTGATGCCACATATTTCGCTATGTAAAATATTAGTTATTGTCATACTCAGAATTTAGCGTGTGGGCATAGATATTGGAGCTGAACCCTAACTATGCAATATAATACAACAATACACATATATAATTGTATATACTTAAAGTTCTTTCCATCATCTGACTGCGATATCAAGGACTTCTGCAGCTTCACCCAAATACTACTTGGGAGACTAGAACGAATTTTGCAAGTCACTTAGGTTCCAGAAGAACATGGATCAGAACCGATCAAACACTGTACAAGTCCAAAACGGCGCCTATGATTCAATACACGTACGATTCCTCACCAGATGGCGATGTCAGGGACGTGTCAAAAAGATTGTGCATCTGCAAGAAATTTTATACCACTATGGTGGTGATATAAAACTGGTAGTTGGCGAGTGTGGTTCTCGCCAATTTAGATAATAAACCGAAGAGAAGGCGATATCCGAAACAGAGCAAGTCCATTATCTATTCACCATGCTTTCTTTATGTTGATGTTAGGCAGCACAGTCGCTAACCCTTTTCTTTAATATCGACTTATAATTAATACACGGCTTGGTTAGTGACAACAGAGCAACTTTGCTCTTTCGTGTTTGCCTGTTCCTTTTGACTTAACTTCTTTTTATTAGCTACTGTTTTCATGAATGACTTTTAATATTCAATTTAAATTATTTTATTAACTCACCTGTTTAGTTAAGTTTGCACAATCCATTCTGACTTTGTGTGTTTGTATGCTATGCATTGTAGTTTCAGTTTGATAATAAATAAAGGAATAAAGAAGAAAAAAAAGTAAAAGTAAGATTAAAAAGAACAGATCGAAGGAGGAAACAAATAGGGTTTCATCTTGCAATGGAAGATAAACGTAATAAGTAATGTATTGTATGCTTACCTAACATTCTGAAGTATTCCTCATTGCTCCAGGGTCCGGGACACCCTTTAACCAATGCACTCACTCGGATTTGGTAATCGGTAGCAGGTGAAAGATCCCCTAGTGTTAAAAAAGGCTCAGTAGTCTTCATGTATTCGAAGCTACGACGTCCACGATAGCTGACCTCGTAATGAAGAGACCCGTTTAACTTGCAGGGAGCCACGACCGGAGGATCCCATGTGATGTTGACTTGTTGTGGACCCAGTATATAGAACTGAAGGTTTCCAGGAGCTCTGCTTTCAGCTAACGAACGAATGCTCAATCAATAAATGTGTATTTTTTTAAACAAGCATCGTGTATTAGACAGATGACATGACGCATCTGTTTACAAGTCCCGGTTGGATGGCCGAGTCGATAGCAAGCTTGCTTGATAGCAGGAGGTCATGGTTCGGTTCCCAGCCGGGTCCGTCTCTGACAGTATACCTGGGTACGGAAACAAACGTTAAACTTAGCTTTACAGCTGTCACAAGGTTTCCTTTCTCAGTTTCTATTTCGGTTGCTTTTTCTTGCCCTCTCCATGATTAGAAGTAGCCTTGCTGTTTAGAGTGCACAATGCAACAAGCGTCGATATTCACTAACCTACCAGACACCTGGAGTTATTCTTCTTGTTGACCTGACCTGGGATAGATTTAAAGTCATTCATCATCTAACGACGACATCAGGGACTAATGATAATGTCGTACAACAATTGATAAATAATATGCAAAGTTAAATTTTCAGATCTTTAACGCTCTGCACTGTAGGCCAATATCTGTGATCGAATGACCTATAAAGAATTTCCCGTTTTGGGTCCGGAATATATTTGAGAATAGTCCAATCGAGAACTACACATGTTTCGTAAGAGCCGACTAACGCATAGACTATACCGAAGAAGACAATAAAAAACCACCTCAGAAACCTATATTTTCCTTGAATAATGGCATCGAGTTTAGGTGTGGAAAAGGCAAAGCCTTTGTGATGAGACGGACTTATTGGGTTGGTCGATGGGGTGCTCACTAAAGAGCGAGATATTTGATTGTATATGATTTCTGCATTGGACTTGCCACATGGCGGAACACTGGATAGATATAGTATAAATTCATGGTTTTTGAACGGGGCACATGTTAGTGCCTTCAGGTCTTTGTGTCCCATTTCGCTCTCTCTGTAGATTTGTACATATTTTGTTGACTTGATTCGTGTGAAATAAATCAATTAAATTCAATTCAATATATATACAGGGTGAGTAAAAAAATGACCCCTAGCGAAATCTCAATAACTTCGTCAAAACTGGAGATTTCTTAAAAATATTTTACAGACGCGTAGAGCATGTTTTTTGTCATCTACCCTCCAAATGTGGTCGACAAATATTTAGAAATAAAGAAGTTACAGCGTTTCTACGAAAAAATCGAAAAAAGCAAATTAACAAAGCTTATCAAATAGCGGTGGCACAAGAATGGATCGAAGAGCATAGTCCGGAGTTCGTCAAGAAGGATGAGTGACCACCAATCTTACCTGACCTCAATCCTCTCTACTACCATGTCTTGGGAGTTATGCCTGAGCGGTACAAAGTGTTCATTTGAAACCAACCAACAAGGTTGAACTCAATACTGTGCTGGAGGAAATCTGAGAAGTCTCGCCAAGAAGGCTATCGAACTGGCTGTGGAAGCATTCCTAAAGAGTTAACAGGCGAGCATTGAAACAGAAAACGGTCAGTTTGAACACCTACTCAAGTAGAATCGTCAGCATCAACAAACGATCACTTTTAATGCCAGAATTCAATTAAAACGAAATGGCTGACTGTTGAATAGGCTGTGTTAATATGTTTTTTTCGATTTTTTCGTTGAAACTCTGTAACTTCTTTATTTTAAAATATTTTTCGACAAAATTTGGAGGTTAGATGTCAAAATTCCTTCTCTAGAAGGTATTAAAATATTTAGAAAAAAATCTTGAGTTTTGACAAAGTTATTGAGATTTCGCTAGGTTTTTTTTTTTGCCCCACCCTGTATATGTATATATTAGTATTTCTATGGTTTAGACTATGTCTGTGTCTTCGGGTCTTTTTGTCCATATTCAAATGGCACTGAGAAAATGTATAGGCCTTCTATGCTTTGTTATGTCTACTTGAAAATAGAGATATCAATTTGAATTCAAATACTACAGCATCTTAACGCTTGAAGCACATACCATAAGCTTTAAGATTGCATTTTAGAGTAGAGTTTAGGGTAGGTTTCATACCCTGAATGCTCAATCAGCGACAAAACGAGCCAGGAACCCGTATTTCAGACCTTCGAGAATTTACGAGCCTGGAAATAGAACTCCAAACATCTAATGACGTAAAGCTGCTGTAGAGAATATTAAAATTACAGAAAAGACGCAAAGCAACATGTATGTTTTTCGTTTTATTTCTATTCCAAGGACACTGACAGAGACAGACCCGCCTGGGACTCGAAACCGAGGCCTCCTGCTTACCAGGCGAGCTTTCTACTTACTAGCCTATCCAATCAAACAAATTTTTCTGTCCGTCTTCTAGTATTAATGTATATGAAAAACTGTTATTATTATTGTTAAATGTTTTAAAATGGTGATGATATATCGGTTCATTTTTAAAGCAAATATGCAAGTCTTCATGTACCCTTCCTATAAGAGGATATAAGTTTTACGTCAGTGCCTTCTGGCCTTTGTCTATTTATCTCATTGAATTGAATACTTATTTAATATGTGTGATTTGTCTGTGGAGAGAAATAAATAACTATCATGGTTGATTTCCTGGACGAGCAACAACAAAATAAATTATTATTATGCTCTAATAAGTTGGGCAAAAAATCGATGTCACATTGTCAAGCATTCACTTTACAATGATGTCTTGGACTTTATGATTCACAGATTTTCTTACATATCGACGGGCATACCGTTCCAACAAAACCTTCTATCTCGCTGCTTTTTATCGTAACCTGTAAGTTATAATAAGGCTCTTGTAACGGATGATGAAGTTAACCGATCACGAAAGTTGAAAGCGGTCATTTTAGCGCCCTATTTCTTGCTCATTAATGATATAAAACACCTAGTATTTAGACATGAGTAAACTTGATTTTATTGTTATTAAATATTGCAGCACTATTATACGTGTATATTAATCAAATTTTAATCTATGAAGATTTAACGCCCGGTTCCTCACCCGAAGACGACATCATTTGTGTGTATATATATATATATATATATAGAAATTGTACCAATTCTTGCCATTTCACCATAGACTCTATGAATGGTTGTTAATAACAGTATTATTTTAGTCATTTCGCAGTATTCATTCGTTTATATTTTTATATTTTATATAGGCCTATTATATTGTATAATACAATATGTTGTTTAACGTCCGTTTCATCATCCGACGATGATATCAGGGAGACCTCGGGCAGCATAGTCAATATTATCTGGTTCACTCGAAGGCTGTATATTATTCCTTACAGCATTAATAGTCTTATAATTTCAACATATCGAACTATTGAATGGCTGCATTTTGTCGCTTTATTTATACTGTATTTTGTATTGGCTTAGTTCAATAAATTTTATTTCTGCAGAATGAATTAGACCTAATGTGTCAATTGTAAAGTAATAATGCTATTACCTGTTATTGATAATTTGCTATGCCTGTTGAAGGCGACAGATCGCTTTTAGAACACGTTACAAATTGACAATTGTAGTTAATCTAGCGGCAAGGTCGCCAGCCTCACTTTCAAATCGAACCCATTACAGAGACTTTGAAAAATGACGCAATTAATTTACATTACTCCATTAAATAGGTGCATAGTTTTTGAGAAGCTATCATTGCTGGTTGGTAAGCTGTGCAATGTAACATGTTGCACTGCGGCGTGTCCATATGTTACTTGACGATAAGTAATTAAGTATGATGCAACTGTCAAACAAACTAGGCCTATAGGTCACGGTGTGAAGTCGTCGTGAACGGCATTAAAAGCATTTTAAGGTCTATTTGAAATAACAAGCGAAACACAAGCAGATTGCAGAAGCATAACACTGATATTAATTTTATACTTATAGTACTGATTCAGGAAAGAAAACAACTAATCAGTAGGCCTAAATCAACCAATCAATCAATCAGGCAATCACCCTTCACTAATTAGACTCCGACACTGAGTAGGAGGTTTGGCAGAGAGACAGCTGGAGATAACTAAGTCTTATCAACCGGATTCACCACCAGGTGTCAGTAGTGCTTAGTTGTAACAAGGTAACTTAAACAGAGCTTCTCTAACATTCATTTATAGTCAGCCTAGCATCTATTTTAACCTTTCAGTTAGCCAACCTGCAAATATAGGCCATTCGAAATAACTTCATAATTTAGTTTTTTAAATTATTTTATATTTATTTTTCTATGCACCGTAACTGTCTTTTTTTGCTTTTTAAGTAGACCTACACTCGACAGACTATTTATAGTTCTCTTCCAATAATTCTATATTATATTTGGCTTATAATATCTCATATATATATATATTATTTAAGATTCTTATGTAACGTGTCAAACCTTTTTAGCTATCCCAGCTGTAAACTACTAAAAGCCACGATCTGCAGCATCTATATAATTATTGTGCGTGGTGGATGATATCGCTAAAAAACGATCAATCATTCAACGACTTCATAATCAATTGACCCAATACTTATATTTTTGACTTTGAGTGGGGGTGGTGGGGTGAGGGTTAGACATACATGTACACATAGATCTAAAATAGATCGTTAGCCAAATTGGAACTGTTTCAAGGCCAAACACTCTCCAGGATTATAAATAAGATTTGAATTATCAGATTATTTCAAAATGGTGTTGGGCTTATCTGTTAAAAGTTGTCTCTCTATTCTGTTTATTTATGACTTTGGGAAATTCCAGATATGCTGTGCTTTCATTGGTAGCTGAGATAAGATGCCATCTTTAATCAGAACCACCTTCGATTCGCCATAGTTAAGCATTAAAATATTCCAGTTTTAAAAAGTAAGCTTATTAAAAATTGTAATTACGCTCCACATGATTAAAAAAAATATCCAGGATAGTTATATGATATAGCGAGATTAGCACATGTATAAGATTTTCTTCTCAACAACACGTGGACATCCGTTTGTTTTTTATCACCCGCTAAAGTTGATAAAGGTGCATTATGTTCTATCGGCTATAACTAAGCCCAAGAGTTTGCAGTGATAGGCTACGTCATATGAAACCTCTCTATAAATCGATCACCTTATACGAAATTACGTCACAAAACTTGCGTTGAGGACGGCGGGGTATCGCATTGGTAGAGTGTTCGACTCAGAAGCAATAATTGATGCCGAGGGATCTAATCTCAGGTCAGTTGGCAAAATGAAAAGATCCCAGGGTGTCTGGAAGGCGCATCATGTACCTGTGCTACCTGCATTACCTCCATGACACACAGGCTCTACACAGGCTCTACAGTCCACAATACACCGTACTGCAGAGGTATGATTTACATTTCGTTTACATTTGATTTACATTTGACTAGCTTTCATATTTCTGTTAATTTTCAGTGTTTTCCTATTACACGTATCACACAAACCTCCTTCTCTCTCTTTCTCGCTCTCTCTTTCTCTCTCTCTCTTTCTCTCTCTCTCTCTCTCCTTCTCTCTCGCTCTCTCGCTCTCTCTCTCTCTACGCCTCTATAACCTGATTATAATATTAACCCAGAGTTAGCGACCACTCTCACAGAGAGGCACTACTCAAGAGGCTCCAGAGACAAAACACATTAAATCTTGAGGTTCTGCCCAACACTTTTTCCTTTTATTTAGTGTCCAGAATCGCATAATATATGCATACAAATAGGTATCTATTTTGTCCCGGTTGTATAGCGTAGTCGGTAACACGCTTGCTCGATAAGTAAGAAATCACGGGTTCGAGTCTCGTCCGGGTCCGTCTCTACGATATGGAAACAGACGTTAGAATTAGCTTTACAGATTTTTAATTAGGATTAGGGCATGGCTAGGAAGTGGTTAATTGAGGCGCAACAAGGCGGTACGCGGTTTCAAGTTACAATATAAATAGACGTTAGCGTTCTTGGGCCCACCTTTAACGTTCCAGGGGCCCATCAATGTGATGGGGCCATTGAACATTTAACACTTCCAGGGTCCATGATTTCCAATTTAACCACAGCTGTTAAGGTTAGGTTAGGCTAGTGTTTAGGGTTAGGGTTTATTTTTAGGGTGTGTAATGTTGAGTATCAGTTACAGCTAGTTTGTAGGCCATTAATTCAGACGGTAACATCGCCCAGTAGTACATGTTTATGATGTAAGCTATATTATAGCCTACATCATATGTTACAATATAATATATTTATTGCTTGGGTCCATGATAATTATTGATTATGGTACAGGGGTGGGAGCTGTATATGGACTACTGCGAGACTATTATTATTTAGTCCTTATGCAATATACATTACCGTTTATTGTTCTACATGTATGTTTTTGTTAATGTTAATGTTGAGTACAGACACAACCCTCTTAGCTTGCCCTGTATTTAACAAGTAGTCCAGGGACCGCCCCTTGAGTCTTTCACTGGGATATATTTATCTCCTTTCATCCCACACCTTGATGCTAGTCGAATTACTGTTCCATCCTCTCTCGGTGCTCCGTGTGCGATCCGGAAGCGAATTTAAGTAAGCGATACAAGTACAGCAACTTAAGCTAACCATAGCCATAGCCAAATTCGAACCCTAACCCTAACCCTAACCAAGCCCTAATTAAACCTAACCCCAACCCTAACCAGGCCCTAATTAAACCTAACCTAACTGTAATCCCAAACCCTAACCTAGCCTTAACTACCTCTGCCCCCACCTTACCCTTACCCATATTCCAACTCATAACACTGATCGTCTGTAACTGTACTGTGTCCACACGGTACACTTAGACGATCACGTTAAAATTGATTTGCTGTACATATACTATACCGTTAACGCTAATGCGCGATCCGGATAGCTCGAAGAGAGAATAGAAAAATTTAAAGCTGCACGTGTTTTGTAGAATCCGATAGATGTATTCACTGTGGATGGCAATGAGAAAACGCCACAGTAGTATAATAATTGACATGAACACATGTATACTGTTATTGCAGGTTTATAGGCTTGGATAAGCAAAGTGTTTGTGATATTATGGACATGTTGGGTTGATCGATATTGTACTCATTAATGATCGAGAAAATAGACTTTGTATAAGACCAATTATATTAGACCTATTGATAAAACATAGTTAGAAATTTATAATAAAATAAAATTCAATTTATTTATTTAGTATTAATAATAGCGTGTGCAACTGATCTCGCTAAATGGCGAGATAGCCGGGATTTGTTTCCAAATACGGTTTAGCTAGTTGCAGTCGTTAGAGCGTGTCTTGATAAATGTACACCGACTGCTGCTATT
>JAQFZF010005139.1:0-10110 GCA_034695365.1 Enchytraeus norvegicus
AATTCGTTCTTAATTGAAGTGCTTTTATAAAACCCACCGGGCTCTTTACACCCAGGGTAAAAAAAAATAAAAAAATAAAAAAATTCATTAATTGCCATAATTGCATTGCTAATTATATATAATAATTAAAAGACAACGAGTCCGTTCCCAAGTTCCCCGTCACTGATGTGACCGTTAGGCCTCGAAATTTACGTTATATTAGGCAACCTTTTACATGTATTAATTTATACAAATATTATATGGTTTTCATAAATTTGTATTGCTTCGTATGATTTCATTAGCTATTTGTATCCCTTTGTAAGGTATCATGGAGAGTCTACTACTGCCATTGTAGCATAATCTTGTTCTCCATAATTATGAGACATATACAGGATCGTCCATTCTAGTAACTTGTGGCACATTAAATCTGTAAGATCTCTAGTCGAGTCCCTAGAAAATAACAAAGCACATTGAAGATGGAAAGCTAATCGTATACCTGCGTTGGTTGCACTGCGCGGCCATCGAAAGCAAAGGATTAATCATGGAGTATAAAAAAATTAATGCACAAAAACACTAACTAAGAAAGGAAACTAGAATGTGCGTCTGTCACGTTGTTAATATATACGGAAACTAATAAAAATAAGCACATTTAAATGTAGTATATACTCGTAAATCTAATAAATCATAATAATATGTGTAACATTATGTGCAATAACTGTACAGCCCTAGCGTATCCAATAACTCACCGATCGAAAGAATGATTCAGACTTGGTGCTTGGATGGTTGTGCCCAACTCGTTCTGACAGGAACTCCGCTTCTATTACTTGTTGTAAGATTTTCAGGCATGTTCGACTTAATCCTGTATGACAATATCACAGGAAATTATTGACGCATTTATATATACAGATTTATTCAGATATATATACAGATAACACTTATACACTTATACATTTATATACACTTATACACTTAGCCTGTATAGATAGCACAGTTATAGGCCTACAGATATATATACAGATAATACAGCTCTATTGCTGAAACATCAACTGATTGGATCCAAGAGAACTGAGAAAGAATCCACCAACTCCTGGTTAAGGTGATCGGAGTAAGCGACTAAATCAGATATTGCGAATGGAGTATGGATACTGCAGAAAAAGCCTTATGGCTTCAACTGTTAATTTATGACACGATACCGATACCATTACCAGACCACAATGAATTTTCTATTTCTTATGGTGCATCGAATAAAATCAGAAAACTTAAAATGCCCTAGTGCTGCATAAACAATTAAAACGGGTAAAATTATTAACGAGTAATTCATTGTCAAAGCAAATTTAACATCTCAGGTACACAAAGGCCAGGGATCAGTAACTTCGCATTCATATAAGATTGAGGAACTCTTAGTGATCAGTAAGTCCAATAATTATGTGTCCAGAGGAATGTGTGGGCTTCGTAATAATTATAATGAGAAGATCAAAAGTCTAGAGTAGAGTAGGGCCTACTAAAACTAGAAGAATAGTGGTCCTCAAGATTATCATCAATCCATCATTTAAACAAGTTGATCCCATCACAAAGAATTTTACATGCAATAATGATACCTTCGAGCAAGTAAACTTATGCTTTTCTTCCATTGCACTTTTCCATTGCATGCTTCAGCGATAGAAATATGTCACATTGTATAAATATCTATCTATCTATTCAGTGCTCTGTTACGTGGCTGGTCCAAGGGAAAAATTCACATACAAACAATCAACTATCTCGCTCTTTAATGAGCACACCATCGGCAAACCTAATAATCCGTATCATCACAAAGGCTTTGCTTTTCCACAAATAAAATGATGCTTTTGTCCACGGAAAATAAAGGTTTCTGAGGTGGTTTTCCATTGCCTTCCTCAGTATCTGCGTCAGTCGGTTCTCACGAAACACGTGCAGTTATTGGTTGGACCATTCTCAAATATCCCGGACCCAACACGGGACTGTATTAATATAGAACACCTAAATTACATACTATAATATCTATATTAATATAGAAGAGTTTCTGTGTGTCTGTGTGTCTGTGTGTGTGTGTGTCTGTCCGTTTGACCGGGATGCATTTAGACAGTTTTGCACCTTCTCACTCCATTCCTTTACTATTACATGTTATGTCAGTGTGGGCATGGGACACCCAGTAGGGGGGGGGTTGCCGTCCCCCTTTGTGACCGCTACCATGGCGTACAGGCCCGAAAACGTGTCAAAAACGTGTCATTTTCACAGATTTGCTGTGTAACAGGTCCCCCAAGCAGTTGTATATCGACAAACTATACGAAAGCAAACTTGGGCACTCACCCCAAACCCCAAAACCCTCCCCCCTACCCAACCAGCCGACTAACGCACATGCTGAGGAAGGCAATGGAAAACCACCTCAGAATCCACCAATATTTTTCTTGAACAAAGGCTCCATTTTAGGTATGCAAAAGGCAAAGCCTTTGTGATGAGACGGATCACCTCCCTCCCCAATCCCCCCTCTCCTCCTCTGTGATTAGACGGTTTTATTGGGTTGGTCGATGGCATGCTCATAAAAGAGAGAGATAGTTGAATGTGTGTATGAATTTTTGCATTAGACCTGCCACGCGGCAGACCAGTGGATATAGAGATGGATGAAATTTTATTTACTTATTGAGTTTTAATTCCAATCTCAGTATTTCTTAACCCGGGCAATACCGGGTACCCCAGCTAGTAAGGTAATAAGATATAAGTTTTTCTGGGCGCAGGTGTGCATCGTGTAGGGTCATATCGCCGTGAACATCTATCTATCCATGCAAAATCACACATTTTGACAGATTTTATATAAATCGCGTGACGATAATGGATATTATTCTTACACAAGAAATTAAAAACTACCACTGTTATTTATTCATGTTTGTTCATGGACTTTGCTCCAAGCATCTTCTGATTTTTGCTTTTTTGACTTCAATCAGCAAATGATAGATTGACAAGATAGCCAATAGATAAGAAAAGTTGATAGCGTGATAGCACTGGATAGCACCTGATTGATAGATTAATTTATACAGAAGAATGCATACCATCGCAAAATACATAGTCTAAAAAGCAAATAAGTCATTTAAATACCTTGCATGACCTCCATCACACCCCAACCCTAACGAAGCGCTTCTGCGATATTGTTAAGATGGTAGCAAAAGCAACTGGATTGATTGACTGGTTGATATAATAAGTAATTCATCAACTTGTTAAACCTCCACTACACCACTACTCTAACGAAGCGCTTCTGAGATATTATTAAGATGGCAGAAAAAGAGCAAAAGAGAGTCAGTTGACTGATTGATTGATATAATTGATAGCTCAGTACCTAGAAGAGCCTTCATCACTCCACTGCATTGAGCCAGCAAAAATCTCTCATCTGAAGCTGGTAAGACTAGTACGTCATCTTTGTGATGCTGACCTTCTTTCTTATACTCGTACCCTTGACCCTGTTTGTGTTCTTCCATGGACCTTGTGCCTTCTGCAGAGCCATTTTTCTGATGGAGTTGGAAGCCCATGGAAAGAAGAAGATCCAGCCATCCACGGGATGAAGAGGCAGGACGCAGACTTGACGTCACACTGATCATAGTGACGTATGTAGGAGGTACAGGGGTGGCGGTAGCGCTGGTCTGGTGAATACGTTGTAGTGATTTAGCAACCTGTCAATTATTATTGTTGTACCGATTAAGTATTGAAGCAGTGTATACAATTATAAAATTTAAATGTCGCTACAGAGATTTTGTGGCAATGAAGTTGCTTCCAAAATGCACACATGAACAACTGAAGATATGTTGAGATTAATATACGAAAAGAAAAGTGTACAAAAATGGTGTGACCGACGAAGTGAACATATATCATATATTATATACATATTATAAATATATCAGAAGTTAAAAAGTGAAGTACAAATGACGTCTTGACAAGCGGAAATGATATTTTTAAGATATAGGTTTGGAACTAAAGATGCTTGACAAAACTCAATTGTTTCCTAAATATACATTTTTTATCGAGGTCAACCAGGTAAAATCTAGGTCGAGGGGCCAAGGATTATAAATGGATATTTTGAAGGGTGAAATTGGAATAATTTTCAAATCGAGGGGCCCCGACCCCCCTCCCCCCCCGCCTCATCCGGTCCAGGGTCCCCATAAATACGCCCCTCCCCAAAATTCGCCCCGGTATTAAAATATCAAAAGAGGCACTTACTAGATGCTGTATCACAAGCAGAGTCTGCAGCTCGTTGTCATTTCCTGTCACCACGGACTTCATCAATGTCAGCAGACATTTTCTGAATATACTTCCTTCTTCATCACATTGAACAGCATTCGATGGAAACTCTTTCAACTTTGGTTTGGAGATACATCGACCGGCTTCCGTTTTGTATCTTATATCTTTCCCATATCCACAACCAATACCGGGTAAAATCGGCATTTCACCAGACGCAACTGAATCAGTCTCGAAGCCTTCATCGGAGGAAAAGGACATGGAATGGTCGCCACGTTGGGTAAATGTTCTTGGACTAGCTTCTGTTTGTTTTGAAACAGAATTAATTTTCTCAATATTTCCTGAATACATACCACTACATTTCAATCCATTCCTATTGCTGATCAGACGACTCATTTCATTCAGACAACTGATATTATTTGTCTTATTAATGTAACTATCATCGGAATGTGTCCTACTAACTTCCCTCTCTCTATTTCTGTCCATGTAACTAATTTCTGTTTCATGCTTTCTCGATTTTGAGACTCCGTTAGACTGAGATTCATCAATATTTGAGTTGATTTCACGATCGATACGATTGGCCTGCTTCATCGCTTCATCAGTCTCTGGATGATTATTTACTGCAGTATAACATTCAGCCAGATTACGATATGCTTTTCGAAGTTCCTGCATATTCCTAATGTCGTTCTTTTCTGGACTTTCGTTGATCAGCTTCATTTGGTAATGTAGAAGATCAATGGCGTCAGAGTAAAGTCCCTGATGACGTCGAGCTATTGCCAGGTTGCCGTAGATATGGCTGACATTTCCTGCACTACCACACTTTTGAAGACTATGGTCTAGCTGCTGCTGGTAGTAAAGAGATGCATTGTCATAATTGTTCTGTTTCAGATATAAATTACCAATCGCTCCCAAACATTCTACTGCACCGTCTAAATCTTTTGCAGATTCTCTTAATGAAAATTCAGTGAAATAGTGTTCCAAAGCACGATCAAAGCTTCCGAACAATGTTATTGCATCTGCAAGATTCCTCATAGCCTTTGCTTCAAGAAGATCGACTTTTGAACTCTTTGCCAAATTCAATTGTTCTTCGAATATTTGCAATGCTTTATGACGCTGATCCAACTTTAAATAGCAGTCGCCAATGTTTCCTAGAGCGCTGCATTTTGCATTTAGCGTAGTGGAATTTTCTAGATATTTCTTCTGATAGTCAAGAGCAAGAGTTGGGTTTCCAAGAGCAAGGTAACATAAACCCAGGTTACACCAGGCTCGGCATAAATTCTCTACACTAGTGGTCGATGACAGAGCCAGTGATGATGCAGTGTCAGCGTTTCTAACAGATGACGACGATGTCAATGGTGATAGGATATTTTGCGTGGACATTTCTGTATGCAATAAATAAGATTCGACCTCACCATATGAACTTGCTGACGAGTCTTTCGGGGTTAGTACTTGACGAGTAGATCCTATACTTTCACAGGTTGGAAGTGATGTACATGAAATAGTGTTCTGCAATGGTTTAGGCTTAATATTATATTTTACTACAGAAAATGATTGTGGTGTTATTGCAGGCAGAACTTTCACGAGATATTTCTCATACCATTCAGCTGATTCGCTGTATTTTCCCAGACGATAAAAAGAGTACCCAAGACCCTGATATGCTCGACACTCCATTGAAGTATCTGAGGATTTCACACCAAACTCTAAACATTTCTCAAACGACTGCACTGCCGTTGAGAAATCTCCTAGACTACTGTAACTATTTCCCAAATTTCCAGCAGCATCAGCACTACTGGTAGCATCGTAAATCGAATCAGCAATTTTTAATTGCATTTGGTAGCACTGTATGGCTTCATTTGTTTTTCCCTGAGCACGATATGCGTATCCAATATTAGAATATGTTGCCATTTCAAATTTTCTGTCCCTCAAATCGCGCCAGACAATTAAGGCAAGCCGATGTAGACGTATTGCAACGAGATGATTTCCAATTAGGGCAAGAGAGTTACCAAGATTTGATAGAGCACGACCTTGTGAGTGTTTGTCACCCAATTGTGCAGAAATATTCAAAGATCTTTGATATAATTTGATGGCAGCATTGTGATTCCCCTTGAGAGATAGAATATTACCAAGATTTAAGCAAGAACGACATTCGGCAGATCTATTTTTAACATTTAGGGCGGAGTCTAATTGAGAGGCGTGGCATTTCACAGCCAATGAGAGATCGCCAAGGCAGCGGGAGGCGTGTCCCATACCAGAGTAGGCCCTTGATTGTAAATTTTGATCACGGAGTTCAGTGGATATACGAAGAACTTTCTCGTGGTAGTTGTAAGCTTCTTGATAGTGTTTGGCTACATGTTGGGCACTGGCTATGTTACTCAATGCTCTTACTTCTTCCAACTGTTAAAAAAAACCATAAACATACAATATGCTGCATTTCTCTTCGGTCTATGCATTGAAAGTGTGTTTCAAATTGTGGTATGGAACTGATTGCAGTCGCATAGTCTGTTTGAGACCTCTCTGATATCGCCTTCGTGCGAGGAACCGGACGTTGAATCCTCATTGTATTGTACTGTATTGTAACAAGGAAATCGGTGCAGAAGAAGACGAAGAATTACCAATACAAAGAGTCTCAGTGATTGGATGAACGTCGAAGAAATGGAAATGCTAAGAAGAGACAGAGAACTACATGTCACATCTTGATCGTCAACATCCAGCTACATTAATAGTAGTTTGACACAGTGTTTCTCAACCTGTGGGTCACAACCCACAGGTGGGTCGCCGACTCCTTTCAAGTGGGTCACCGAGGTCTCAAAAAATATATTTTTAAATTTACTTATTTTAGTACATGCGTACAAGGATCAAACTCTTACATTCAAATGAATATGAAGATTTACACTTTTCACGTACATCTGATTTTGTACGACTTACAACTTACAAGTTACACATTAAATTTTCTGCTTTTGGAAACACTAAATGGCCTACAGTAGATCCATATAAAAATGCTTGGTGGGTTGCGACTAAACTTATATATGTTTACTGGGTCGCGCCCCGTCCAATTTGAGAAACGCTGCCTTAACAGATGGCAACAGCAAGAAATATAATAAATACTGGAGAACCAGGCCGATGAGTTTGTTATGCTATGATAACTTATGAAGAATAAACAAATGGAAAGCATAATCGTTAACGGAAAAATTGAAGGAAAGCGTTGCACAGGAAGACAAAATATAATTAATTACCTACACAAAGAATATCGGTGATTGAATGAACGTAAAGAAATAGAAATGATGAGAACTGCAGGAGATCGAGAACTATGGAAAACCATGACCGTTGAAGCATATAACAAGCATAGCACATGAAAGAAGAAGATGTCTAATAAGTATATGATGTCCAGTTGTCTACATTTTACTTCCTAATCGGCTCCTCAAAATTTGATCTCCAGTCCGACTGTTTTCCATTATCATTATGAAGTTGAAGACGAAGACGTCATCACTTATTAACTTTTGATACCAGAAGTAAAAATGTTTTCCAAAAGGATATTTGGATTTATAGAGTTATTAACTATATTAAAAAACTGGTGTTAATAGCATCTAAATCCAATCACTTGGAAAAATCGTACAAATACTTTTAAGGGTTCATTTTGTACTAGATCAGCACGAACATAGCTGAGCATTTCAGAGCAATATTTGTACCTGATGTCGTCGCCAGACAATGAAACGGAATTGAATACCTCTTTGGCTGATTGAATGGTTTAAAAAAAGAGTATTTGGAAGCAAAAGGAAAAGTTAATAATAGATTTATCTCTGATATACGTTGGCTCGTAAATTGAAAACAAAGCTATAAACACAAACTTTACAAACCCTATCAGACAGTCGCCGAGCCAGACATAAATGACGTGAGAGGTACTTGAAAGCAAGGTCAGTGTGACCACTGGACAGGCAGGCTATTCCAACATTACCCCATTCTCTCGCCTCAGTAGCTGCAGCTGTGATAGCTATTGTTGATGTCCCAGCTGAGGAATTAGCACCAGCATCTGCTGCAGAGGATGACGTAGCCGGTGACGTATTAGCAGCAGCTGCAGATGACGTTGGCGATGGCGTCATAGCTGCCGTGTTGGCCCGGGATACTTGTGAAGCCCCTATACACCTCCTTGCCAGAAGAGCACACTGTTGAAATATAAATGAGGATAATATGTTAAATATTATCTCCATTTATATTAGTGTAGTATATAGATATACTCGCCGTGTTGGATCCGGCAACATTAGAATAGATCAACCGAAAGCTGCACGTATTTCGTGGAAGCCGACAATAGCCATCTCTGATTAAGGAGACCCCTCTGCAAACAAACTTGTCTCCAAGAAAATATGGCATACAAACTATACAATTTTATCCCATAAACCTGCCATTATGCAGTGCACTGATAGAAGGAGAATTATATTAAAACAATCAAACGAGTCTATACAGCACGGTCTTTACTAAATCCCAGGACAGAGGAATCGAAGACACAGTAAAGGAATTCATGGAAGGCAAAGATAGGCAAAGAGTGATGTGACTTGTGAGTTTAACATTAAGGTCAGAAGCCAAAAGAGCTTCTCCTCTAGTAATAAGTTCAGCTACTGACAGACTTTCCATATTTTGATTCTTTGTCATTGTCATGAAGGCTCACCTTCGCTAAAGTTGGATGATTAAGATGAGTAAGATGATTAAGATGATTAAGATGATTAAGCCTAGAGGCGTTGAAAGCTTTAGAGCTTGCAGATTTTAGAAACTGTGGCCCGCGGGCCGCATGCCCTTCTTGGCGGCTCGCGAGCACATGGCGACAATAAAGAATTGACTGTGCTAAATTCAGTGCGGCATTCCAAAAAAGAGAAGTTGCATACTCATAAAATGATGGTAGACTGATAAAAGCATCTCAATGGAAGCTAGAACTATTTAGACCCAACTGGTATCTAGCAAGATCTTCGTAACTTCGCAGTTCGAAAACACACTTACGAAGAATGGAACGTATATCTGAGAATAAGAGTCAGGAAACTGTTTTAACTGAAGAATTGTGTAGCAGATTTTGTGACTTTTGTCATTTTGAAAATGGATGGTCAATAATTCGTGATTAGGTTTGTTGAAATTGATCGCGCGTCAAATAAAATATAACTAGTGATAATTGTTGCTGTGAAATCCCGCTCTAAAAGAATTTACATAATCGAGGAGTAATTGTGTAAATTTTATTGCTCTCTCAACTAGAAAAATTCTGCAAACGTTCATTATTTCGCAGGAAAATGCTTGTCATTTTTGTATCCGAAATGTATTTGCGAACAAACTTCTCTATATGGATTCAACGTGAATAAAAAAATATGCTACTAGTACCAACCATGCCACATAATGTCACATGGAACCAATTAAAGATTTAAAAAGAAATTTCATAATTCGAACACAAACTTTGAGCCAGAAAATTAAAGCCAATGATGACAGCTCTTAAATATTCGCACAATAGAAGCCAGTTATTAATATTACATAGGTTAAAGTTGAAAATGTTTATATTGTTGGTTTTTTATAAAGCTATATCAAATATTGAAATTTTGGCGGCCCTCGACCCCAATTAAAAATTTTATGCGACCCGCGGTTCAAAAAATTTGCCAGGCCTGTTTTAGAGTATTAGTTTTAATTTTTCACATGCAGTTTTATATTAATACCGCTTTTCAGGGTCGTAACTGTCGCATCTGCAGACCCTGCAACGCAGGGGGCTCCGGGACCATTGGGGCCCAGTCCGCATCCCATGTTTTTTCGAGACGAGATTTTACGTTTTGCTACGTTACTACATTTACTTCGTGCACACTGCAGTCTTGTAAGTTGTGGAGGTCATCGGGGGACCGGGGTAGGGAAGTGGGGGGGGGGGGGGGGGGG
>JAQFZF010005140.1:0-10109 GCA_034695365.1 Enchytraeus norvegicus
CTGGGCGACGATTCAATTTGTTCTTAATTGAATCGCTTTTATAAAACCCACCGGGCTCTTTACACCCAGGGTAAAATGTTTAATAACAATAATAATAATAATAATAAATATTTAACGTCCATTTCCTCATCCAAGGCTGATATCAGGGACGATATAGATTTACTATATCGTCTGGGTGAGCCATAGGGTGAGGGATCTGTAGGACCAATTTCTTTAAATAGAAAATTGGGTTATGGCTCATTTTGCAATGCGTCGTAGGCGCGCTCCTTGTTCCCTTGTGCTTAAACGTGTCACTCGCAGTCCCTGACTAGAGAGATATTTAAGTTAGGTTTCTTCTTTACAATGTTTTGCATAATGATTTCGACATTATAATATATGACTTATGTTGATGTTGACAGCTCCTGCAGAAGTAGAAGCTCCACACTTAGAGCGGATAGTGTCAGACAGTAGTGTTCTGTTCAGCCTGCACGGTCCCTCCACCAGGGCCGGTCCAATCAGCTTCTACTACGTGGTGGTGGTGCCTCTGGAGCAGGCTGACAGGAGGCTGCCCGACGACTTTAGCACTGCTGAGGTAGGTTGGCAGTTAAGAGCTTCACTGGTATAATAAATAAGTTAATTAATTCTCTTAGGACCATTGAACTCCTATTACATAGCCTACATTACTTTATTTAAGTATTCTAAACTTTTTCCTAATATATTTTAATTTTTCATTCAAATTGTACCTCACATAGAAACTGCTCATGTTTTTCTTAACCTAGGCCCTCCTCAGTTCAACGCCCTAGGGGTGCCCTAAATCCGCGCCTGTATGCCAGCTGTACAATTTTAACTTTACAATTTATTTTGATGTCAGTGACGTCATAGGCGCAGATGTTGAGCCAAGGCGCGAGGCTTTGATAGCATAGGCGTAATGAGGCTGAAGAGCCTACATGACCAGATGATTGTGGCAGACTTACATTAAATAGAATAATTATAGTATAAGTAAACACCTTTATATCACTGTCACAGTTGATAGGGGCCGATGTAGAGCCAGGCCGAGAGGCGTGGGTAGCCACTATGTTCACCAGCCTACCTGACCAGATCACTGTGGGAGACGTGACCTCAGTGGGAACAGGAAAGTTCTACAATCGTCCACTGGACAAGGGTCGACTCTACAGGGTCTTCCTCCGCAGCTATGTCAGAGATGGAGTAAGTAAACCACTTGTGATTAAATTATTTTTATTTTGATAATACTTGTGATTTGTTATTGAATATCATGTACAATGTATCTAGTGGATCTCGGATTTCTTAGGATGCTATTAGTTTGACATGCATTTTGTAAGTTGTAACTAGAAGACAGAAAAATATGGAGGCAAGTAAAGTAGAGAGGAAAGCCAACTAGAAAAATGATGCGTATTAAATGCACAAATCATAATTGTTAACAAAATTTCAATCGAGGAGAGGGGGGGGGGGGACAGTGCCCCCCTCATATAGAGGGGGGAGCCTCCACACACTAAATCCGCACCTGCATATGCAATTGTATTTTAAAAGACACTTTACGTCAAAGTTAAGTTAGTTGTGCAATCATACTCAGAATTGTAGCTGCTTTTGAATAGAATGTTAAGTTTGAAACATGGATCTACATGGGAGCGATATACTGAATAACTTTCACTCTGTACTTCAGCATAAATATAGTGTTAATTCACGTTGAGATTTTCAATCTATAATGTGGTTTTTATTGTGTTGGAAAACCACTCTAGAGGGTCCTATATATTGGCTAGTGTTAAGGTGGTGTGCCATATTCTTTACAGAACGTAGGCGCGGAGCTGATCGCGATCCTGAGCGATTGCTGCACACAGGTGAAATTGTCATGAATTTGACAATGAGGTGGCCAGCCCCACTATATACAATCCAATTTGAATTCTTGCATCATGTACGCCATACCTGGGGCAATATGTATGGCTAGTATAGTCATTGCTCGCTGTTGATGTATAGAAGCACACATCGAGCCCGTACTCTGAGATAGTATCGACAGTGTCTGAGGTGGGGGCGTTGTCCTACCAGAGAGACCTGACGGGGGTGGAGCTACTGTGGATAGTGGCGCCAGTGTGTGGAGCGGTCGTCATCGTACTACTCATCGTCCTGATCATTGTCTACATCAGGTTATATTATATACGTTTAATTAATAATTGTAATTTATGATAATTAATGTAGTAGTAATTAATAACTCAGGCAAACAAAAAAACACTTTTTTTGCTGCAGTTGAAATTAGAACTGATCTAGGATATATCTGACGTGCTAATTACAAAAATGTCATCGGTTTTACTGTATCAGCTCTAGATTTGTAGATATCGACAAACTGCCGAGCAAACATTTTCATACCTTATTGTTATGTTAGTCTATTTATATGTAACGTCATAGAAAATGATGTTAGTAAATAATATTCTGATAGGTGTCTCATGTAAAATCTTAAAATCTACTGACTACGACCCGCATTAACAATGTAAAAACATAAAACACATAAAATAAGGTATAGATTCACAGAATAGTCCTGTACACAGCGGTATAAAGTTTGTATAAAACTTTTAGCTGCTCGATTTTTAGCGGTAGTGTCAAATGTAGTATTATTAACATATAAGATATCTAAAAGCTGCTGTATCTTCAAAACTAGACCTGATACGAGAAAACTGGTAGCATTTTTGGAATCAGCGCCTCAAATTTGCTTAAAAACATGTCTTACTTTTAAGGCACCATATTATGTGTTGACCTGTGTAATTATTATTGACAAACTTGAATAGAGCCACTGTTACCGGTTACTATGATTCTTATCTAAAATAATTATCAACGCATATCTACTTCTACCCAGTACTGGATTCGGGACGCAAAAGTACAGACCAATCGAAAGGTGCACGTGTTTCGTTGAAGCTGACTAACGCAGCGCTGCTACTGAGGTAGGCAATGGAAAACCACCTCAGAAGACATAATTCTCATTGAACTAAGGCATCACTTTACCTGTGGTAAAGGCAAAGCCTTTGTGAGGGATCGACTTGGGTTGATAAATGTTGTGTTCATTAATGATCGTGAATGCAGATTGTATATGAATTAGTACCATGAACCTATCATTTGCAGAGCACTGGATTGATTGATATTTAATGATCTAGATTCTAGAATTATCCAAATCAAATTTACAAACAGTATTAAAGTTAATCACTATCAGTGTTAATTTCGGGGCTGATATTATCATCTACACATTTTCACAGAGGAATTTTCACAGAGGAATTTTTCAGAGAGGAATTTTCACAGAGGAATTTTCTAGAGGAATAGTAGTCGGTATTAATCAACCAATCAATTAGGACTTATCGTCCGGTTCTTTACACGAAGGCGCTATCAAGATCAGCTTGCTGGAAAGCAATATATGTAGCAAACAAGAAATACATTGGATGAATAAATGGATACATAGTTAATCAATTCTGTTCTTTCAATAGTTATGCAGAGTTGTTGATGAATGAACCGTACTTATAATTGTATCAAAATAATTGTAATAATTGTATCAATGTCTTCTTGTCTGTATGATTGGCAGAAGGCGACGTATTTATAAAGAGGATAAAGTGACCTCCCAGCAGCATACTAAACTTCTCATCCTCCCACAAACTGAAATCAACAACCCATACCTCTCTGATCCTATTGAACTACGGAGACTCAACTACCACACACCAGGTTGCTTTCATTACATTATTTCATCACATTATTGACTAGTGTCGGTCTCAGGTTGTTTGAGGTCCAAGTTCCACCCAGCTCCGTCTCTGACAGCAGCCCTGTGATGCAGAAGCAGACATAAAACTTATACTTACAGAGATCTTTGTTTTATCATAAAGTAACTAACGAATTTGTATCGAGAGAATCTCTGCTTTGTAGCCTAATAATCGATGTAAGATAACAATAATCATTTTCAGAATTTTTTTTAAAGAAAAATAAATCTATTCATTTTAGTTACAACACTTGCAAGCATATCCATAGTTATTTCGCTATATTATACATTTGTAGCTATGGCCAATCATCCACCTATACCGATATCCCAACTTGCCGATGTCATCGAGCACTTTAACGCGCGTGGTGGTGAAGGGTTCGCTAAGGAATATGAGTCGATAGAGCCGGGGCAGCAGTTCACGTGGGATTCTTCCAGCGCTGAGGTGAACAAGAACAAGGCCAGATACGCCAATGTTGTAGCCTACGACCACTCGAGGGTTGCGCTGAGAGCTATAGATGACATACCGGGCAGTGATTACATCAATGCTAACTTCATGGACGGGTACTGCAGGCAGAATGCTTATATAGCGACACAGGTTGGGAGATATTTCAAGTTTATTGATGCTATTCTATCCTTCTGAGTTTTATGTTGTAAGATTAATTTAGGGTGAACGACATTTGTGATCGCACCAATACCCCAGTTACTTCAACTTGTGACAGGCCTTCTACAAGAAGTCATGTCCAGGATAAAGTGTTGCATAATATGGCATAATTTAATGCCATTTTCTAAGGATGTAAATTCTGTCCAAACGCATACATTACACGCCACACATTCACTACTTACAATTAAAATTATTGTTTAACCTACTGATTAACTTCATTACTTCGATAATTTCAATTATTTTAAATAATTACCACGTGTCATGATGCGTCAGGCCTATCTATGCTTCATTGTAAAACAGGGTCCCCTGCAGGAGACGTTTGGAGATTTCTGGCGAATGGTCTGGGAGCAGCAGAGTTCTGTTATCGTTATGATGACGAAACTGGAGGAGAGAAACAGGGTGTGTAATATTATTTTTATGGTTTTGGGGTTTTTTTTAATAATAAAAAATTAAAAATGCCATGGGTGGTAAACGACCCTGGGCTAAAAATATGATAAAATTGATTTTTATGTTTATTATTATTATTATTAAGATGCGTATATAAAATAATTGTGCAAACAAATTATTAATATGGAAATTTAATAACAAGCCATTAGTACATTGGTTAAGTGTTCTATTGGATTCCATAAGTTCACAGTTCCAAGCCCAGTGCAAATGTTGTAGCCTGTAGCAATCTTTTCCACATAGCCTCAGACGTTCTTTTCACTGGTTTCTAGACCACGGACAGGCTCCGTGGTCTAGTGGCTGCACAGCGGCCTATGAAACACAGAGGTCGCGGGTTCAGTGCGAGTATACGAAACCTTGAGTTATAACAAAGAGTAAACTGCTTTACTCTTCATTGGTATAATACCAGCAGTACGTTTACAAAAACACGCTCTGGCGACTGCACTATCTAGCCGAATTTGGGATTCCATGTCATTTGATCCCACGTCAGTTGGTCCCGCGTCAGTTGCATACCGTCAGTTGGTCCCACGTCATTTGGTCCCGCGTCAATTGATCCCAGCGTCAGTTAATCCCACGTCATTTGATCCCAGATCCAAAATGTAATGTCGCCAGAAACCAATGTTCATAACTTGGCGTTAAAACCGGTATTAATATTAGATTGAATCTATTACCAGTGATTGCATGAAGTACTGATGCTACTGTTAGGTTTTTAACGCAATTCAAGCCTAAATATTCTAAACCTTCTAAACTATTAAAGTAATATTTACAATAAAATCAGCCCCTACAACGTCACTTGTCTACTGACAAAACGTTCCCAAGATGAGACAGTTCAGACCATTCCTGACCTCTCTCCTGTACACTAGACTAGACACAGTCTGTCCCAATATGTACCCAGACGCGTAGACGGCTTTGCAACAATCTGTATTTGTATTTGTATCTTATCCAGTTAATAGTCCTGATGATAGAAATAATTTCTGCAATATCAGCGCAGTGACACAGCAATGCCAGGGAATAAAAGCCTAGGTAATAATAGATTTAGGCCTATAATATAAATAAATAATAAATAATAATAAAGAGTGACCCGAAATGTTGAGTTCTATGAGTTATTTGGCAAGTTATTTTGTATATTTCGGTTTAAAATCAAAATGAATTTTCGGTTTAATATACGGTTCATCATTTGACGACTGTAGGGACAAATATATGTCGAAACTCGGATCAAACGACGTTGGACCAAACCACTTGGGATCAACTGACGCTGGGATCAACTGACGCGGGGATCAAATGACGTGGGACCAACTGACGGAGTTCAACTGACGCGGGACCAACTGACGTGGGATCAATTGACGCGATACCGAATTTGGAAACGAATCCCGGTTTTCTCGCAAACTGGCGAAAACAATAGCAAGCGTTATTATGACAAGATCAACTGTAGAGTTGGTTGTGCTCATTAATGACTGTGCTCATTAATGACTGTGTAAGGATTTTTTCCTTCCAAGGATCTGCCATGGCAGCATATTTGCTAGATAGATAGATCATTTCATATATCATTTATTGTATAAATTTATTTCAGATAAAATGTGATCAGTACTGGCCTAGCCGTGGTTCAGAGACGTATGGGATAATGCAGGTAACAGCTGTAGATGTTGTGGAGCTGGCTTACTACACAGTCAGGACTTTTCAACTAGGCAGGGTAAACACATGGGCTAATTCATCTAACTGAATAAAGAAATAGCATCATTAAATAAAATAATAAAATAAATATATTATGTGATATGCTGCTTGGTTGTGTCCTTGTGTGTTATCAAAATCGATCAAGTAAAAGCATTAAATTTTCATTACTGTCAATTCATTTGGGTGAACTATGAAAGTAACTCTGTGTTACATATGGCTTAATAGGACATTTTTCTCAATAATGAGCAGTACATCATAAGCAGTGCACAAAGAACAATGGCTTGAAAGTTAAAGCCATGAACAAACCCTTATTGAACAAAACCTTATTGAACACCACAAGCCACGTAAGAAACGTTTTACACCTCCAGAAGAGACCACCTGAGTACGGCCTTGCAAGTAGGAATGAAACCATTCTAAAGGAGTATCAAATAAACCAACAGATCGACTCTATTTGTTCAAGGATCTCAGATCAACTGTATAGAAGACTGCCCTGAGATCAAGCATCAATGTATGTGTGTGTGTGTGTATGTATGTGTGTATGTATGTGTGTAGGTGGACACTAAAGAGAAAAGAGAGATACGACAACTGCAGTACACCACCTGGCCCGATCATGGTGTGCCAGATTTCTCCAACTCTTTGCTCGCCTTCATACGTCGTGTTAAATCTCTCACTCCCAATGATTGTGGGCCTATCGTTGTACACTGCAGGTAATTAATAGGAACATAGCACACAGTGGCGTACATTGGTCTCATTGCATACCGACTTAATGCTCAATTTATGATATTTCTAACTAGTCAATAAAATAGTTTTTCATCAAATTAATGACTATACGTTACGTATAGGTTACATATAGACCTATTTCTATAGTGATAGGATATTGACTGTCAGCAGCACGACTAAGATATCAATTATAACGCTATATTTAACCATGTTTCATTTCCAAAATACCGTAAGAGACTCTGACTCGAACCTGTGGCTGCCTGATTCTCAGGGGAGTGTGTTACCGCTTAATCCAATCAATCTCAATAACGCAAACTATTGCATTGCACTCTACTGTATTTATTGATCGCAATACTTTACTTCTATTTGTTGTCATTTATTATCACACGTGACAATCGCACATGTTTACATTGTTTCACGTAGCGCCGGTGTGGGTAGAACAGGGACATATATCGTCATAGACACAATGCTCGACCGCCTCCGCCACGAGAAGACTTTAGATATCTATGGTCACGTGACCTGCCTGAGAGCACAGAGGAACTACATGGTGCAGACCGAGGACCAGTACGTGTTTATATACGACTCTCTGCTAGAGGCTCTACAATCAGGCAACACTGAACTACCGGCTGATAGTCTCTTCATTCACGTGCAGCAGCTCTCTCTACCTCTCGCCAATACACATCTCACTGGGGTACAACTAGAGTTCCAGGTTAGAAAGGCTCCAAAAGTTTAATATAATAAGTAGACGGGTGGACAGACAGTGCTAGATTTATACAGGGGAGACTAGGACTTTTTAGATAAATTAGTTTTGTTTTGTTTAGTAACTTTTAAGATAATATTGATAACTACCATTTCGGAATTTGTTTTCTATTACCTTATATCTCTCTCAGAGTGTATTGCCTAATGGCAGGTCCATGACATATAACGTTTCCATACCTCGCTATCCATTACCTTAGTCTATATGTCTTTTGTAGAATAATCTAGAGTTTCAGGATAGGAAATGTCCAATTGCATGATTATTATGATCATAAATAATTATGATTATAATTATAAATTTTAACTTTTTGATAACTTACTGACACGTTTAACAATTCTTTCAACCTGTCGACTCTACACATCTCACTGGTGTCCAACCTTTGGCGCATTGGTGGAGTGTGTGCCTTAGAATCAAGTGATGTAGGATCGATTTCCACTCCCCAGGTCAGTCGACGAGAGAAATAATAACCCCAAGGTGTCAGGTAGGGTATTCAAATTTATGCGCTTGCTGCACGGTGCACTATACGGCAAGGATACGCTTAGTCATGGAGTTGTAAAAACATAATAAAACATAAAAACTGCTACTAAAAAAAGAAACTATCAAGTGGCGCATGTCGTGTGTGAAAATATACGAAAATACGGAGAAGAGAACCACTTAGATTGATATGATATAAATAAAACAATGAATAAATTAACTATACAATAAGCCTAAAATAAAATAAAGATGAAAATATTCCATTAAAAAGAAACATATTCCACAAAATGAATATGTTTAATAGTCCGAATATTAATTTTGTTTATTCCATGTAATGTCAATTTTTGTATTGCAGAAATTGAACTACATGAAAGTAAATCCAGCTCAGTTCGTCAGCGCTAACCTACCAGCAAATAAACACAAGAATCGCATTGTTAACATTCTACCATGTAAGTATTTCTTTCATGCTTGAGCAACTTTCTTAGCCAGTGGCGTCGCTACCATTGGAGCGCTGGAGCGTACGCTCCCCCTGAGATTTTTTTTGTCTTTTTGTATACAAAGTATTTTTTACAATGCGAATAATCTTGGTTATGTCATAATCTTGAATTATTGACTCTTGAAGCTTAACCGTTCTGTATTAAATAATGCTTAGGCATAATAGGCCTACATGTGAGAAGTTATGCATTAAATACATGCTTTCTACTTGTATGTGTTACAGTATTAGTGATGTACAGTAATTAAATGTGTTAAATGTCTGAAAAAAATCAGTGCTCCCCCAGAATAAAAATCCTGGCGACGCCACTATTCTTAGCAATTATAAGAAGTTTATAGGATTGATTGTTAAGGTTAACAGTAGCTACCTTTTTTACGTCTCGGTTGGATGGCCAATTCTGTAGCATATTTGCATGAGAAGCAGGAAGCAAAGGGTTCGAGACTTCGAGTTTCAGCGGGGTCCGTCTCTGACAATATCCTTGGCAAACAGACGATAAACTTAGTTTTACAGCTAAAACCATTAGTACTTCTGTTACTTATTTATTATGTGCTTTATTTAGAGATTGTTGCTAGACGATGCGTGCTTTGCTTAGAGATGCGAAGGTCTTGTGTAAAATCTTAAATTATTTTATTTCGAACGTTGTGCTGTAAGATTGATCCATCGCGATGTTATAGATTTAATTTATTTTACTTCATCTTCATTTCATGTATTTTTAACAATTGATATTGTTTTAGATGAGTCCACAAGAGTTTGTCTGCAGCCTATAAGAGGGGTTGAGGGGTCTGATTATATCAACGCTAGCTTCATTGACGTAAGTCTAGAGATTGAGCAATGAGCATATAATAACTTATCTAATTATTTATGTGTAAATATAGTAAATATTGTATCTGTGTTTGATACGGGATGCTCCATCATGGATTAACCAATATCTGCATGTGTATCGTAGAAATCGACTGAGGATTGCAATTAAAAAACACCCCAGCTCTAATTTACTTGAACAGTTAAAGACACCATTTTACGTGTGAAAAAGGTAAATTACTGTCCACAGTAAACAACAGCTTGGACGTCACTTTCTAGGATGACCTCTTTGCCAAGAGTTAATCTAACAGCTCAGAATGCTTCAGAATGCTTCTCAAGGAGCTGAGGAGATTGATTGACTAATTGA
>JAQFZF010005141.1:0-10109 GCA_034695365.1 Enchytraeus norvegicus
TCTCTCTCTCTCTCTCTCCATCTCTCTCTCCATCTCTCTATCCATCTCTATGTCTCTCTCTCTCTCTCTATCCGTCCGTCTCTCTGTGTCTCTATCCATCTCTCTGTCTCTATCTCTCATATATCTATCTCTCCATCTCTCTATCTAACTTATCCTAAGTCAACTGGTTTACATGGACGCAGGCTTGCTCTTCTACATCCATATCCACACTGGAAAGCACGACTTAATAAGACGTTATTAAAATATACTCCAATTTAAAACAATGATAAAGCACGACTTAATAAGACGTTATTAAAATATACTCCAATTTAAAACAATGCTCCTGAGATACCGTACACATAATTTATTAAAATTATTTGTAAAACGAGTAATACTCTCCGAAATTATCTACCTGTCTGTCTTCCTATATGTCTGTCAGTTTGCATGACACTGACTATCCGTTCATTCATCTGTACGTTCTTCCATCCATCCGTCTAGATAAATATGAGTAACAATTATACAGAGTGAACGAATTCAAGAGAACTACAATTAAAGACAGTCACAGATCTGGGCACTTGGTACCGTGACAATAACACAAGTTGTCAGACCTTTCCAGTTGACCAACCATCTCTGCATCTTAACATCAGAAAATGACAGGAGAAAATGAGTAAATAGAGAAACGACAATACAAAGAATACAAAGCAATATCGTCAGTCTCACAGGAATAGAGACAATAGGAGGGCAGGTTAAATCAACACCAGCCAGACATAGACGGCAGAGAGAGAGAGCGTGTGTGTGAGAGAAAGACGTGAGAGAGAGAGAGAGAGAGAGAGAGAGAGAGAGAGGAGGGGCAGGAAGGATTCTGATGGAAGGATTGAGGTTATGCTGCCATCAATCTATTCAGGGCTTCCTTTAATTATTTTGTCTACATCAGAAAATGTTCATTTGTGCCTAGATACGAGATAATTTAACGTGCTCGTTTGTGGGAGTCCAAATATATTGGAAATGTAATAGCGGATTAGCAATGATATAGCACAAACACATGTGCTAGAGCACAAACACATGTGCTAGAGCACAAACACATATGCTAGAGTACAAACACATGTGCTAGAGCACAAACACATGTGCTAGAGCACAAACACATATGCTAGAGTACAAACACATATGCTAGAGCACAAACACATGTGCTAGAGCACAAACACATATGCCAGAGCACAAACACATGTGCTAGAGCACAAACACATATGCTAGAGCACAAACACATGTGCTAGAGCACAAACACATACGCTAGAGCACAAACACATGTGCTAGAGCACAAACACATATACTAGAGCACAATTCGAATATTACTAAACGAATAAGTAATAAGTAAACGAATAAATAATTTATTATATTAAAAGATGTGAACATCACAAGCCTAACTTTCAACCATCCTGATTCACTTTTACGTGGCCTCGTTAGTCTTAGCAGATATGAAGTGCGCCTCAAAAGAACCCATTCAACAATCTTGATAGCAAGTCTTTCATCTGTTCAAGTAGGCCTATACCCTTTTGAAACATAATCCTGGGACAGATATTCTGACAAAATCCTGTATCAATCCAGTGACGGCAGTTCTCGCTGAATTTAATATTAAGTCTAAACTATTTTAGAAACTAACTGAGGAAGCGATTCAGATACGACAGAACAATGTCTTTCCAGAGGAAGCCCTGTAATCCATCTATGGAAGTGATCATGTGGTCATTGAGTCTCTGGGACCAGTGAGGGTAAACAAGAGGTTTATATTTGGACTCGTCCTAAACCAATAACATTAACATCTAAACTACTCATAGATACAGGCCTACTGAGAGTATACAGGAGGTTTATATATGGACTCGTTCTATACCAATAACATTAATATCTAGACTACTCATAGATATGCTGAGAGTACAGCTGTAAATCTAAGCTTGACGTCTGTTTCCGTAACGTAGGATACTGTCAGAGACGGACACATATTTACAACAGTATATTATTTATTATAAGGACTCGCCCTAAAGCAATAGAATTGGCATCTAATTACTTATAATTGACAGATTTTGCTTAATGATAAAGCTAGACCAACAAATTATCATTATAGAGTGCATATTCAGCCGCACGCATATACATGTAGAGAAGACATTTGCTATAAACGGTGTCCAACATTTCACTTCTGAGTATTTACCTGACCAACCACATTATGTTGATCCAAGGAAGTATAAATTATTATGTGTAGAGGTATCCTTGGTTGATGAACCGTTGATCCAATACCGAAATCCACTGATACTTCAAACCAGAAACAAATATTCATCCTCTCTCAAATAATTATAGAGCACATGCCTGTGTGTCTATTATCAGAGTAATGGTATGATGCTAAATATAATTATGACACTTACAATATTATGAACGGCGTACTAGTCAATCGTTCATCTGCACTTGTTGCATTAGTCGCTCATTACGGCATATATATGATAGTCTGTTGCCTAAAAATATACAAAAGTATCAGGAACTAAGAAAGGAGACCCTGCAAGCCGGTGCGGTTTGCATGTGCGAAAATAAAAGTAAAACAATAAAAGAAAGAAAGCTATTACGGTCCCGGTTTGATAGCGTAGGCGGTAACACGCTTGCTCGATATGGAGGATGTCACGGATTCTAGTCCCAGCCGGGTCCGACTCGGATAGCATCTTTCGATGCGGAAACATACGTTAAACTTAGCTTTATAGCCTGTATGGCTATAAAGGCTATAACGCGGGTTTCTTTGAATACACGTCTCGAACGAATCCGTGTTCTCACAAAGCATTACTGATGTGGAGCATGATGAGTCCTGTATGACTTGCTTCAGGCTGGAGACCTTTTCACTTCTATTCTTTGATTCCAGGATTGAGCGGCGATTGGATTCTGACGTCTATTCCAGTTCCAATCTCTATCACAATCTGGTTTGCAAGTAGGCCTATCACAAAACACTCATAGTTTCTCAACTGTGTAACGATACTTTTAGTTTTACCAAATGAAATTACACAACTGTTACTATAAATCCAGTTCAACCTAAGGATGCCGAATATTAAAAAAGACGCGAATTTCTCAATCATTGCGAATTAACGGTCATTTCATGAACTGAGTGTGACACAAGGTACGTCGTACTGATTCGTAAAAAAGTTACGGTAAAATTGAAAAAATTGATATATAATAAAATAATTATTTGAATTGTTTGATATTCACAAAGCTAATATATAAGAATCGCAGAGCAAATGAAAAGAAATGTATGATATCTCGGAATGTAAATCTGAAATGAACGGAAGCCCCGCATAATATTATTATGCCAACTCGCTACTTTTGTTTGTGCATAATCATAGCAGGTAGAAACCTTTGCGAACAAAACAAGTCAGTTAACTAATGCAGAGTCATAGACCGCTATGACATTAAATATTCACTATGATAATATTTCTCAATGAATTCGACATTGAATTGAATGCTACATAAATAATAATTGTGAGGATTAGAAGAACAAAGAGATGTGATTTGCTGAAGACACAGATGCATTTGACATATAGAAACATTCGTCAATAAATAGTAGCATGATAATGGACAATGATGGTGGTATATTTAATACAGTGATGTATCTATAATAATAGCGTATGCTATAATTAATCTCGCCAGATGGTGAGCTAGCCGGGATTCGTATCCAAATTCGACTTTTTTATTCGACTTTTTGAAAAATTCGACTTTTCAAATTACCCAGTTGCAGTCGCTAGAGCTGGTAAATGTAAATATACACCGAGTGTACATTAGCCTATATTAGCCGAGCCTACATTACATTTCTTCTTCCTCTTCATTGCTATTGTAATACTAATAGGAAATAGGCTTACAACTCGTGGTCTTCACTGGGCATTGAACCCGCGACCTCATGATTTAGAGGCCGCAGTGCTGCCATTAGACCACGGAACGCTCACTGTGTTGTAATGGCAGATCTCCACGGAGGATCTATCTATCTACGAGCATAATACGCTTCAACACGACTTCGTGGTTCATCGGTTTAGCGCGTTTGTCAGTTTTGTCGTAGTATGCACAAAAGGTCCGGATTTATTCCGGTAGAGACAATTAGATAGTAAAATGTTGCATTTCCAACGGATTAACAAAACTCACCATCCCTACGCCGATCGGTGTATTGGAAGAAAATAGTTCGTAGTGGGTGATCTCTACAGATGCTTGTGAAACTAAGAACAGATGCGATTTTATCGTATCTATTACGATCTCATCGTTAGATTTCCGACAATTGTTAGCCTGCGCGTGTAGATATTCGACTCCAGAAGGGACGTTAAACTAAGCACTGAGCACTTTAATAGCAGAGGCTAACAATTTCAACTCAATTCAAATAACGGTTTAAAGATCGGTTCAAAATTGGAGACAAATAATTATGTAGAGATTCCCTGAGACGAACCATCTATAATTATAATATATGATTATCTAACTATCTATAATATATGATTCTCTATCATTACATCGACCATAAAATTATGTATGCAGTAAAAACCTATTGTAGCATGGAACACTCTCTTCATGCTCTAAATACAGACTAACTCGTGGCCAGTGTTTTGATCAAATCAATGTTGTTCAAGGGCTGTAATATTATCCCAGGTGCTACATGGTAGTTGAATAAATCAGACGTACATAAACAAACCCTAACTTGTAGTCAATTACTCAAATACATTCGTATAACCAGCAACAGTGTAAGTTGATGTAATTCTGTAATTATTGACATTATGTAACAGCAACACAAAACCACTGTACAAATAAGTGCATGCCATGATAGGTTTGAGTGTGTTTAACGTCAAGGTTCAGAAGCACAAGGCGTCTATTCAAGACGCATCAAAGCAATCGAGCACTAAGATAGATATCCGTCACAAAGATTGTGGTTAAGTTTATTACAGCTTTACTCCACAAAGCGCCCTGTAGTCTATTAGTATTCTAATGAATACATATCAGTAGGCTACAAGCAAAAAAGAACGACTTGATGATTAAAACCCCTGGATTCTGTAGAATCTTTATAAGAATTTTAACATTTTAACTCAACTGCAGATGTCTGAAAATAATTTCTATTCTAAGAGTAATTGAAATATTCTAAACACTCTACAATACTCGCAGCGTTTTACATTAGAGCTGTATAAGAGCTTAATAGAGGCTTGAGGCACTCTCTCTCTCTCTCTCTCTCTCTCTCTTTCTGTCTGTCTGTCTCTGTCTCTCTCCGTCTGTCTCCTTATCTCGTTGTCTCTCTCTCTTTCTGTCTGTCTGGCTGTCTTTCTCTGTCTCTCTCTCTCTTTTTTCTCTCTCTCTACCTCTCTCTCAGGCTAGGATCAAAGGGAAGTACGTTCATGTTCAAGTATATAGTCAGAAATGTCACAGGGGAAAACTCATTTTCCACATCGTCTCCTTTCTTCTCGTCTCTCAAATCGACGTTTGACCATGAAACGAGCGCAAACTTAACATTATTAGGATCTTTTATTTCATTTAAAATGGTTACCGCACAAATATAATTATTCTAGTTACATTCATGCGAAGTTGTTTAAGTAATAAATAACTGCAGAGAAAACTACATTTATAACAACATATTGTTAATATTATAACTGGAAATTTGTATGGTAATTTAAATGAAGGTGGCCCTATATCTTCTTTCTGATCCGGCTTCCAGGTAGATAGTTTGAGAGTGTTTAACATGCTCAACGCAAGATGTAATACAAGACGGCTCAATACAATCGAGCTTCCATTTCTTGCACCTCCAATCGATACATGGAGAGGTGTCTAGCTGCAGAGAGAGAAGTGTGGATGACTAGTCGCCTACAGGCCCACTCTGTACTCAGCTGATGAGTTACGAATTAAGTGCAGATCATTTCTTAAAAGATTACACATATCATGTACTGTACAGTATGTTAAAACGTCGTCAGAGTAATCACGAAAATGTAAATGTTTCTCATTGGAAATTATTTATTTAATGCATTTTATTTAACTTAATTATTTACTGAAATAAACGTTAATTGAGATGCGAAATAAGAAAAATCTTATCTGAATTAACGTTATCATTACCTAATTATAATATCCGTGTAATATAACATATATAATGATTATAATCCATATAACATAGGATGAGCCTTTAACTCGTGCATCCAATTGTGAGGTACGGAGAACCTCCAATAATAATAACTTCTAATTAATAATTAATAATAATTTCCAATTAATCAATTAATAATTTATAACTTCCGTCTGAATATTGTGCCCCACGTTTTAAAATAGGTTCAGGAACATATTGATCAGACATCAGTGATGCTAGAAGCAGCACCTAATTTTTACACCTAATACATTACAAGATCCTTTACTTGTAATCCTCGTCCAAATTCTCAGAAATCCTCATAGTACAGATAGGAACAAGGTGCTAATAGTGCGAGGCACTAGGAATACATCCGTCATTGACCTGACCACGAGAGCTCGTAGAAAATATCAGAGAGATAAAAGTTCACAGGTAGTACATGTTCTTCTACCACGACTTATAGACTACATGACAATTGTAGGATCTACAGGTCTACAATTCCTACCTACCTACGTAGACCTACATTACCTACATGCATAGACCTTTTTAATCAATTAATCAAGTAGTTCTTGCTTTGAGCATATAAACAATGTCTCAGAAGCCCTTCGTTACTGGGCTGAGTTAAATATATTGATGAGCTTAAGTTTTGATTTAAAGTTGGTACATGATAGTTCACTGTTACGGAGACTAGGTGGCAGACTGTTGCAATCTTTACGACCTGACATGCCAAAACTACGCCCACCGGACCAGGAAAATTGTTTTTTATACCACAATTTGTAATTCATCCTTTTAAGACAATCTCTATTTCATAGATAAATGGCTAAAAGCTTAATTTCAAACAGTTTGACTGCCCGGAGTCTACATCAGTGACGACTAAGTCCAGGGATTCTAACAGTTACTCATGGAACTTGACCCAGGTACATAATTAACTGCGGCATTGGATCAGCCAAAATGTTTAATATATACTGTCCAATGAAATTAAGTCCATATCTCGCATGTTGTTGAATTTTGACTGTTTCTAGAACTTTTGAAAATTTTACCAGCTTCATAAAACAACTTTTAGTTGCTTTTCTATTGAATTGTTGTTTTTCCAAGGACAACAAAAGTCTCGAAATAATGATTATTAATTATGATTTCCAGATAATATTAATAGTTCATTTCACTAATTTCGTTAAGTGAATTTGATGTCGATTTTCATAATAATTGCGTAAATGAAAGATCTCGCTGATCTTTCTATCTCGCACAACTATAGCTGGACGGCGTTTTACAGAACTGAACCACAGACAATTTTTTTTAATGTTTAGATAAGTAACTTCGAAGTATGAATGACATTTGAAAAATGTTTATTTTATGCTATATAAATATAACTAACACACTTAGCTATCACCATACAGCTTAAAAATAATGTTTTTATAATTTTATTCCAACTTTATATTCATTTATCTCAACTTTAAAAAATTGTCTGTGGCCCACTTCTGCAAAACACCGTCCGCTATAGATGCCCGGTAAACGCTTACTTTTCTCGTCCATGGAACTAAGTGCCCACAGGCCTTCGTTATTAGAAATCTCTCAACAAATAATATTTTTGCTAGGATTCAATTGTATAACATTGTATAACAATACTTTTGTATAACAGTTTTTGCTAGGATTCGTTGTATAACACGTACCGGTACATAACATGCAGTAAACCTGCGTTTACAATGAAACTTACGGTAATCTTAATCTCTAAATTGAATATACAGGAATGCTAAATGTCATAGCGAGCCTAGAGACAGATAATTGTATCAAAGGTAGGCCTACTGATCGATCGAGTCATTGCGTGAGATCATCGATCAAGCGTTGCCTCGCAGTACTGTGGTCGTGAGTTCAACGACCGAGCCTTGCACACAATCCTTAGCACAGTATCCATCCAGTGAACCAGAACCAGTGTAAGAAAAGGTAACAGAAAGTCTTAGACTGTTACCATTTATTTATTTATTTCACGTTACCGTACAATCATAGGCCTACATATTTAGTAATTCAGTTCAACGAAAAAAGGGACACAAAGGCCCGAAGGCACTGACATGTGCTATATCACTGACTATCATCTCACCGTTGGCTATCACTAAGTTGGACAATATAAAGTTTCTCGGATCCAACACGGGAATAATAACAGGATATACTATCTCACATTTCGATAAACACGTATTTATTAACACCTGGATAACAGTGGTTATTTTTTGGCAACTTTCCAAGGCAGTCACCAACTGAGTGCAGGTTTATCTCCAATTGACTTGATGTTTACCTTCACGCAGGTATGGAGGACTCCTCCGTGTTTACAATGGTCAGAATAACTCATCCACGTTTATGCAATTATCTCTTGTCACATTCACATATTGTACGTAATAACATGACTCGAGCACATATGCAAAACAATAGCTCGGTATTGGCACTTACATGCTAGCACACATGCACTAGCTTAGATACAAAAACAGTGAACGTCCAAATGCGACACGCACACCTAAAATAACTGAACAGTGAACACCCACGTGTGAACATGCACACATACAAACAAATGAACAGTGAACACGCACACATACAAACAAATGAACAGTGAACACGCACACATACAAACAAACAAACACATGCTGTGACACACCTGCGAGCAGGTCAATATTCACATGCACACATGTGCACATGATTATGTGCGTGAACAACCAAAGTTTTCGCAGTAAGACTAATAATTATTTATAAATGCCATAGTAAGCTCTTCACCGGAAGTGGATTCACAAATAATACCCACAAGGATCAAATCCGCCATATTTATTGAATATATTAATTCCCGTGGATACCAGAATGGATCGTGAATATAATATAATTCTCGTGGGTACCTTATAGTCGTCTACACACTATTCAGTCGGTGGACATAAATAGATAGATATTAGGAGCTCTGTAAGCTAAGAAGGGGCTTGTAGTCAATGCTAACAAGGAGGAATATTAGCTTTTATAAGCTATTTGTAATCAATATTTCTTTCAAGCCATTTAACTGTCCTGATGTCGATACAGGTAAGCATATGTATTGGTGCCTCCTGCAAGGCTGTATAGGTTACAGAATATCAGGACGACAACATTACTATAATTATTATTGCTTTGTTCAGCCGAGTGTACGTAAGGAGCTTGACAGAACCGTGAGATCGCCGTTAGGTGATGACAATAATTTCAAATTAGCAATTGCAATCAGTTGCTTGGATAATTAATTGATTGATTATTCGGCTGACCGATTGATTGATAAATTTATTAACATATTTACTAATTTATTGACTCATATCCAATGACATCCTACCTATATGTACATTGTACAAGGTGCATGTATATTGGAAAGTAATTAGCCCAATTATTGTATGAGACTATAATTGTCGGTAGTACTTTTATATACAGCTACCTGCAGAAATTATAGAATTCTAACACGCGAATATAGTATTATAATTATGTAGATAAAACTAAATAATACAAAAACCTAAGTAAAGTTAAGTACTCGAGTAAATAAATGCGTAAATGCGCAGTATATTGTAAACCTATAATTATAGACGCTACAAGAGTTGACAAGTTTTTTTTTGTAAAATCGATATGTAATAATATTGAGTATGCTATAGGTGTTCTCACCAGGTGGCGAGAAGCCGTATTCGTTTCCGAATTCCTCTAGCTATTGCAGTCGTCAGAGTTAAAGCGATGTACCCCGAACGCTGCCATTATAGCAATGGAGAGTAAAGCAGCTTGCTTAAGGCTTGCAACTGGAAGGTCTCCAAACTTAGCATTGAACTCGCGATCTCATGATTCAGAGACAGCTGTGCTGCCACTAGACCACGGAGCTTTTCCAGTGATGCTAATGATTCCACCATACTAAATATTAATTTTACTCATTGTTCTATGGAGAATTTAAAACAGATATCCAACATTGGTTTAAATGTTAATTGTAATAAAATATTTTGCATAAGAATTGGTCCAAGACATGCTGTAAAGCCTACAAGTATTTTAATCAATTCAAAACAAATTGATTGGG
>JAQFZF010005142.1:0-10108 GCA_034695365.1 Enchytraeus norvegicus
AGAATAAATTAACCGGGGGTTAATTCCGTACGATAGGGGGGTTAATTTTCCAGGGGGGTTACTTCCATATACAGCACCGGCTGAGTTGATGGGGCCCAGGGTCTCAAAGGCAATGGGCACGAAGGAGTACCTTATTATCATTATTGTTATTAGCTTAGAAGGGCATTGAATCGGCACCGAATTATGAAGGGCCTACAACTACTGGTATATATTATACATAAATGATTTACATATATTACCCCTGTTGCCTGTTGTCCTCGAGCATAGATAGACGCTCGATGACGCCGCTGATGATGATACCCCAATATTTATTATGCATAAATAATTATAATTATAATTATTCAAATTTGTGAAAATATATCATATAAACAAAACAGCATTAATGCTGTTTTTTATGAAAAATAGCCAGCCCATTTACCTAATAGGCTGGAATAGATAATATTACTAGATTATTAATATTAATATTGATAATATTGATTAAGATTGATAATATTAATAGATTTTAATTATTAATAACAATGATAATAATAATATCCAACGTTACAACACGATTGTGCTGCTACGGTAGTATCAGCGACGTGTCATTCTAGAATCTAGAGTACAAAAGATGTATGCTTTATCGCCAAGTACTTTGTATTTAACGTAATAACATCTATGGCATCTTGTTTATTATCCAAGGCTCATTTACCACCAAGTGCATTGAAAAAATGATTGGTCAGGCATAATATACTTTAGAAATTATGAAAAATAAATAACATGTATTATAGAATTAAATAAGGAAAATAGATAGCCCATTTAACAAATAACAAATAAGATAAATAATTTTTTCTTTGCATTGTGTAAACAATTAATTATGATTAATTGATTATACTCGTACTTTTGTCATTCTCTCCTTATTCTCACCTCGGATTAGAAGACGAGCAAGCTTTACTTCTGACAATAACTATTATTTGTATGGTTATAGAGATAACAATATTAAGAATAAAATAAATAATAATAATATTAGCTATGAGAATTTATCTAGTCATGTCTATAATTTTTATTTAACTGTTTTATTAATTTATATATCACAACGCCAAAGTATGTGATAGTCAAGCAATCCCAGCACTATACAAAATGTTATACACAATGTGCGTTTCAATGGAGATAAAGGCCACAAATGCGCTTACATATTCCACGTATACAATTATATAAATTGAAATAAGCACTTTCTGTGTAGACATACATGTATTCTATAAACTTCTAGTCTAAACTTATATAATACAGATTTATTATTTATACTTCTTATTATGTTATTATTAATTATTCACTCTGTGCGAGTTATGGGCCTATATTTTATTATATTGGTTGTATTGAAATTATGTAGACTAACATAATTATAAATATAATTACCTATGCATATAGATTAGGGTGGTCCATTTTCTTAAAGTTTTACTTTCTGAAAGGGACACCTGTGCAAAATGTTCCACAGCAATAAGAAAAAATCAGTAACAGTTTCATTGAAATATTGAAATATAAGCATATTTTACTGAGAAAGAGCGTCGCACTAATTGAGGAGTACAACAACCTGCAAACCTCTAATGAAGAAAAGAAGCAATACCTCCTACTTACAGTTAGCGATCATCGTAAACGCTATCAAGATTTCAATAGATCAACACGAGTTCATAGCTTTAACATCATCTGAATAAAAGGATTTCTGTAACTAATATAATTCTTTGTACCTGCTACACTTTGTCATGACATTATTAATTAAAAGTCAAAGCGATCGCTTGAATTTTGTGCTGTATAACAAGGTAGTTGTAAAGATGACTAAACTTTTGCCTTCAAAATACATGCAAAATTCAATTGACACTAACCAAGGCCGGTAGCGACCTCTAAATTTTTTTCAAATGTCCTCAAATTTTGTATATAGATGTTTTGTCTTTTAGAGAATCATTTTAAAACGTGTCTCAGTGAAAAAAAACTTTTTGAATTTTTATCATGTATAATTGGACCACCCTAATATAGATAATTATATGCACAGTTCTTGAAGACTAACTGGATCAATCCAAAATCATGTTGATCGTGCATGCATTGGTTTTCAGCCGTTATAATAATCACTGTGTATTCTCTTCATACTGCTGTATAATAACGTACATGTATTCCTATTCACGCTATTCTGCACAGCCGAACACCATGCTCTCATTAATTCATTATAGCAATCATATACAACCGCATCACGCTCAATATGGCGCCAATGCCATGATATATTATATGCCTATACCGGGGGTGCACAAACCGCGGCCCGAGGGCCGCATGCGGCCCGTTGAGCCTTACCGTACGGCCCGCCGAGCCTTATTGTGCAACCCACGGAGAGCTGGCTTGAAAATATAATTTGTTTGTGTCAGACTTTTGTAATGGCAAAATAACAAATATTTAAGCTCTTAATGGAATTTCGTCGGAAAGAGTGGCTCCCCGAAATGATTTGACTCCTATATTTCTTTGGCTCTTTAGTTTGATAATAAACTAGCAAAGTGGAAAGATAAAGCAGCATTTCTGGAGCCTCGCCCTAGAAAAATCTGGGCCCGCCTCTGCATGGAGGGTAAACATTTTAGTGCGGTCCGCGACCACTTTACCAAATTTAATGCGGCCCGTTGGCTCATCGAGGTTGTGCACCACTGACCTATGCGGTATGACATTACATTGAAACACGAGTATTTGTATATAATATAGAGACACGTATATCAACATTCATTTGATAACAGTTTACGACATGCATCTTGATAGTAATTATATGCGCATGCTTAACCGGGTTGGCCTGTGTAGAATTTCTGATGAGAGTTATAATGCATGTAGAAAGCATTGAGAGATGTGATATATACAAGCATCAACTTAACTTATAATATGACATATGCTTCTGTTGATATAATACAATAGAAGTATACCATGCATTGCCATTATGCATGGTGGTAGTTCTATGATTGAGTATGCAATGCATACATTAAATCAAAATCTGAGTGTTTGTGACACATTGTTTGTATACTGTAGAGTAGAATTTCAGACGAGTGTTAATATACATGAAGCATGCATGCATGCATTGGCTGTAGACCTTTTACTGTATACTTATAGGACAAAATATATTAGGCCTATTGTAGGCTAAATATAAAATATTAATTTTAACATATGAGGCTATCCACTATAACTTCATATTATGTTATATTTATCTTATGCTTCTATCTGTAATAATTTACTATATATTTACTTAATAATGTATGAGGGCATTTATGCAAGAACACTTAATGGTACTTTAATGTTATTGATATCTAACATTTTCAGAAACCTTACTAATTAATGCAATAAATATTTGATTATTGTTGTTTAATTTTATACATAATATCACAAAATCCCTCACATGGCCTTCTGTCGACGTACCAGACGTTAAATCCTCATTGATATTGCGCGTTATAATATTATGCAGCAATGGATTTATCTAGGAAGAATAAATAAGGAAAAGAGTCAGAAATACCAAAAATGTGGCAAAAATACCAAATTCGTGGCATCAAGGGAAGGGGAGCGAATCACTCCTCCACTGAATGCGTCCTGGGTAAGAAGTAGGAGATGATAAGTTATTTATTATGGATGTATTGATTGATGCGAATCGTTCTAACTCATAGGCCTACAATTTTCCCAATATGTCATTGTAGGATCCGGTACTCTCAAGTAGTGCCGGTTCAAGACCAACAGTTCTGAGGGGGGGCTAACGGGGGCTGAACCCCTGGCTTGGGGTCAGTCATTACCGGGGTAGTGAGTAAAGCGCGGTCGGTCACCATCGGGGTAGTGCGTAAAGCGCGGTCAGTCACCACCAGGGTAGCGCGTAAAGCGCGGTCAGTCACCACCGGGGTAGTGCGTAAAGCGCTGTCGGTCACCACCACGGTAGTGCATAAAGGGAGACCAAGAAAAGAAAGTGTAAATACGAATCAATTTGTACTATTCTGTTAAAATATATAATAGTTTCTTCAAAAATACCCTATTTTGAAACTAATGGATTGGTATAATAACAGAAAATGGTACTAATATGGTAGGGTTTAGCAAAGAAAGTTTGGTATTGCGGAAAAATATTTAATGTTTATCGAATAAAAGGTATGCAATTACTTTAGAGTCGAACTAATATATAACTATCCCAATATGTACTAATTTTTAGCCCTCCATAGACCCTAAAAAATCTGGGGGGGGGGTGGCTAACTGACAGGTTTGGGAGGGCTAAGCCCACTCTAGCCTCCCCCCCGGAACCGGCACTGCTCTCAAGAATAGACCAAGCGAAAGCTGCACGTGTTTCTTAGAAACCGACTAACGGATTCACGGAGGAAGGCAATGGAAAACCACGCTAGACGCTGTAATTTTTTATTGAACTATACAGGAAACACCTTTGCAACGGGGACAACTTTGATCTATATTTCAGTCTATCTGTGGGACAGGATTACATAATGTAGGGCTTATACTGTCCGTAAGCTGACTTAATAAATTAAATTGTCGGTGAATTAAATTTTCAAAATAATCTATTCGTAAAAGCATTATGTCCGTCTCGATTATATAGAGTAGCGTAGGCGTAGGAGAAGGGGAGGGGCTGCAGCCCCCAACATTTTATGGAGGCTATGATTTTCGGGAAAGCGTGTTATTTTTCGGGCAAACGTTGGTATTTTTCGGGCAAACGTGGGTATTATTCGAGCAAACTTGTTTTTTGGGGGCAGCAAGGCCATGGCTGGTCCCTACCCCCAGCCCCTTCCCCCCCCCCCCGTCGTTGCAAGGACGATTTTCTTACATTTGGGCGGAGAACTAAAAATGTTCGGGCAGAACTAAAATGTTCGGGCAGAACTAAAATGTTCGGGCAGAACTAAAATACAGCCCCCCAGACATAAAAGTTCCCCTACGCCTATGTAGAGTAGGCTCCATTTGTTCCACTGTGCCCTGTGATATTTGCCTCATGTTAAACTGTGTCCGGTCTTCCCATAAAATAATTTGTCCTCTAAAAAGTTGGTTAAGTATTATTTATTGTCGGATTTGAGATTTTTGTCCGTAACTTATTTTATCGAGTTGACAATCATGCGTAGGGATCAGTGGAATCTCTTATCTCTGCTGTTACAAGTTAGCTTTTAACTTCAATTTTGGTTGTTAGTGATATAGCCCATTTCTTTGGAGAATTAAACGTTTCTTTGTTTTAAGCCTTTTCGAGGCTAATAATATTAGGCCTATATTTTATTTCAACTAACCCAATGTCACAACAACAGACCTGAAAAGGGCGCAAAATTTGATAGTAATGAATTGTAGATGTTAATAGTCATTTTTACTAATATTTGTGCCGCTAATTTGATAGGATTCGCCGATTTAAAAAAATTCCTCGGAACATAGAGATCTAGTAAAATCGGCCTATCTCGCCCCATCATTGTTATAGAAGCCATGGTAACATTGAACTTTTCTTATCTATAGGCCTCTACAGGAAATCACTCTAAGCTTATATATCAGAAGGCAAGCAATTTAATAAAAATTGAATATAATTTAAGAAAATGAAGTCAACACTGAGGCACAGTTACTCAGACTAGTCTTATGCAAGTATACATGTACAATTGTTCATAGGCCATGCCTATATACTCTGTCGAATAAAAACCTAAGGTCTCCCTAGCGACATTTCAGTAACTTCGTCAAAGCTCAATATTTCTTCAAAATATGTTAATACGTTTTCGAGGAGATAATTTGACTTCTAGCCTAACCTCCTATCTGGTCGACAGATATATTTTAAAACTAAAAAGTTATAGAGTTTCTATAAAAAAAATAAGGAAAAAATTAACAAATCTTCTTCACCAGACATTTCTTCTTTAATTAAATGTTGATCCTGAAAACGGCCGGTTGTTTCAAGGAAACTCTGGCATATATATTTAGTTAGAAATATTTTTCTACCAATTTTGAGGAGAGATATCAAAGTATCATCCTCTAGAAAGTTTTAAAATACTGTTTACAAGTCTAGAGTTTTTACGAAGTTATGGAGATTTCGCTAGTGGGTTGAGTTTTTCCGGACATAGTGTACACTGTACTTACCACATACCAAATACACATACACAATTACAAACAAACAGTAACATAAGTCCATGAAAATAATTAATTAATTATTATATAATAATTATTAGCAATGAGTATTTAGTCCTTGATAGAAATCAATTTAAGAAATCTGGCGCCACCTCGCGAAAGCTTTTAAGTTATGATATATTGCTTTTAGACTGCCACGAATCGTTGCCATTATTTCTCATACGTTCCGTTGCTCGACGCTGTGACAGTAACTGGTATGCCTTCTTGAGAATAATATTGCAGGGGAGACCTTTTTTAGGGAAGGGGCATTGTTAAGTAATTGTTAAATTTATCCCAAAATCAATGCAAATCAACGTAGTAAAAAACCATCGGAGGGTGGGGGGGGGGGCACGGAGCCTTTATTAAAGGCTTTCGAACTAGTTAGCAATAAAACGTTCGATATCAAATTCACAAGTTGGCATATTTTCTTTAGGTTGCAGAAAATAAAGCATCAAGTTATGCTTTATCATAGCGAGATGATTAGAGTTTTTTATTTACCGCCAGAGCATGAGGCATCAGTACACACAGTACAGAGAGAATGTTTAGCAACAGGATTGCGTAGTGCAATGTAGCACTGGCTCTTCAACCTAGCAATAGACAATAGCTAACAGCATATCAGCAAAAAAAGTTATCATCTAATAGCTAATAATTAATATCCCTGCACCTATGACTTGCTAACTCCGCTTGACCGGACCAATTAGTAGCCTATTGCTTTTGCTGTTTAAGACGCCTTTGAAATCGTCGTCAGATGATGAAACGGATTTTAGACCCTTATTGTATAGTATTTTAACAGGCAACTGGAAATTCAATAAAAAAGAAAGAGAAATAAAATAAAATAATCTAAAAATAATGGATAAGAAATAAGATAAATAAAATAAATTCTGAAAGAGTCGGCCAATGACTAACTTTCTCGGCCTCGTTATCGGGACTGGTTATTTGCCTCCACTCCTCGACCACCCTACCGAGGTCCACAGAGTTGAGAGGCACGTGGACCTGTCCTATCTGGTCGTGCTTAGAGAATCGATCAAAGTCATACACGGCCAACGTAACGGTCTTAGAACCCATCTCTGCATATGGTATCTGTGGCAGACAATACAATATAATAAAATACAATGAAGATTTAACGTCCGGTTCCTCACCCAAAGGCGACGTCAGAGACAAATAACAGTACGAAGGTAGGCCTACATCGTTCAGAGCAAACTCTAGATAAGGCATGTGGCAATTCAAAAATACAGTACGGTACATTAGAGAATCCTAGATAAGACAAATCTTCTTATTCGTTCAGGTGTCCTGCCGGTTCCCGGCGTTGACGTTCATGGTTTTTCATAGTTGTCCCTCTACCGAGGTTCTGATCATTACTACTTCTTCTACTTTCATCCAATCACTCTTTGTATAGGTAATTCTTTGTCTTCCTTTGCAACGCTTTCCTTCAAATTATCCGCTTATAATAATGCTTTCCATTTCTTTATTCCTCATAACATGACAAAAAAAAACTCATTTTCCTGTTCCACCAAATATTCAGATAATATTATAGTTAGGATACTACAACAAAGAAGTTGTTAAACTAAGTTTAACGTCTGTTACCGTATCGAAGGATACTGTCAGAGACGGACCCTGCAGGGACGCGAACCCGTGACAACCCACCTATCAAGCAAGCGTGTTACTGACTACAATATCCAACCATGATATTACCATACAGTACATTACAATGCTAGCTTAACGACCATTTCAGAATCTGACGAAGATATCGAGGCGTCCTACTAACGATAAGATACTCGTGTTTTTCCTAATCCATCAATCACCGAGTCAGTCAGCTATTTCATAAATAAAGTGATAATTATAAATAGATAAATGCGTAAATCCACAAATAAAGGAGTGAGATAATCAATTTTACCTATCAGCAAATTTCAATATTTTAAAAGTTCCACTCTATAAAGTCCACATGGTCGCTAAAATCAACAAATATCAATCCCAGGACTCGACCGTCACTGATGTAGCCGTTAGGATGAAACACTGACATTAAATTCAGCTGCAGCCTTTTAGGTAACCAAAATAAGTCACAACCGGTGTGACAGGTTGAGCTGTAAGTATTGGCTGACCCAATAGCACATCGGTTAAGTGTCCGCCTCGGATGCCATAGGTTCACGGTTCCAATTTCAGGGATCATCCATCAGAGATGTCGTTGTTAGGCTGCGAAACGGACGTTATATTCCGTTTGAGCTTTTTAGCCTTTAAGTTCTTCTACAGAAGTCATTTCAGAAATATTGTAGTATCTGACTTGGCGTCTCTTGCAAAAACACGCAGAATTCGGCGTGTGCAATTATACACAGGCCTTCCATTCCAGTTCAATGCCACTCAGGTCTAAAAATATATTATGCTCTGAGCCTGGAACAACTGCAGACCTTCTCTAAATTATTTGACTGGTTTTTTGGCTCTGCGCAGCTTATGGGCTTTTCCAACCTCTATTTGACTTTAAGATGCTCGATGTCATCACGGACGAAATTAGCATTCAAATTTTAATATTGTCGTTGCTGTTGCATGTACTAAATACTCATCTGTAGCGATGGTGATTTTTATTTACTTTTTTAATGGTGTATTTTCACACATGACAAGCGCACAATGTTTGTTTCCTTTCATAATTACTGTTTTTGTGTGTCGTTATTTTTACAACTCCATAATTAATCGTACCTTTTTTGGTAGAGTAGCCTATCCTGCCTTATTACACAGCCGATGTAGCAGGATTGCACACAATAGTTGGCAATAATTATGTTATACACAAGATTAACAAATAGCAATAATAAGAAAGGTTTAACGTCCGTTCCCTCATCCAGAGATGATGTCAGGGACGTCAAATGATTGATTGCATGGAAGTACCTTGAATACAAAACTCTCGTTGAACACTGGTGTGAGAGTTTTTCGATGAACTTTTGTCTCAAACTTTTTCTTCTTATCAGGATACACGTAGACCTTAACGTAAGGATCAGATGTACCGCACATATCCATAGCAGGCAAGTCGCATGCTTGAATCACGCCTACTGTTAACTGTTCAAACAGAGACAATATAATACACTCGTACTAAAGGCCAGACATTAGCCCACACAGTCAGTGGCCTAGAACCAGCAGACAAAACAATTTTCTATCTACATAGCCGAGGTCCACAATACACAATCGGCCTCTATAATTAACTATAAGCCTCTCCGCTGGCTTACAACAGGCTACGGGTCGGTCGCGTTGTCCCAGAAACGTTACGGCGTGACAGATTATGAGCTTTATATGAATAGAGAACAGTTCATCGTCTGTTTCCACACTCAATGATAATTTCAGGTAGGCCTACCTACATGTCCACTACTAGTAGATTGCAGGCCTGAGGGGCTAACAAGGACTAAAAGCTGTAAGGTAAACTAGTAGATTGCAGGCCTGAGGGGCTAACAAGGACTAAAAGCTGTAAGGTAAATTTAAAGTCTGTTTTCGTACCCAATGATACTGTCGGAGATGGTCCCTTCTGGGACTCAGACACTTGGCCTAATGCTAATCGAGCAAGCGTGCTGCAGACTGCGCTATCCAACAGGGCCTGATAAATGTGGAAACAAAACGTATATCATGCCAATGAGCGCAACTCCAGTTGCCTCATCCGAGGCAAGCAGTAGAGAGACAACTCGACAGAGTACGGCGAGTATAGCTGTATAAAATAGTTCTCTAGCTACCTTTAACTAGAGAACAAATCGTAAATAAAGATTTAGCATAAGTTTGTTCATCATTCCTTTACTTTTCTTTGGGATTCACTATTATAAAAGACATTTAATTAAAAAATCATTGTGAATCTAACATGACAGATCTTCTTCGTGCTCTGTAATAAACTGCGGGCAGGGCCGGATTAAGAAGAAGTTGGGCCTGATGCTGCAGCCCAAGAAAGGCCCATTTTTTGGCATTGGTGCAGTTGGGGTTGGGAGATCGATCTCCCTGGAAAATCTGGGGCAGGGGTTGAGAATCATGGGTTTTTGGGGGATTCTGG
>JAQFZF010005143.1:0-10108 GCA_034695365.1 Enchytraeus norvegicus
CATTATATATACATCTATTTACAAACACATTAAACAAAGCAGGGGAGAGTGAACCTCCCTGTCTCACACCACTTTTTACATTAAAGCTTGCTGAGAGGGTACCATTCCATCTCACCCTAACATTCAACTTTGAGCACCAATCCTCTAACACAATAACGATCCACAACGGCACACTAGTTTTCAGCAAGCAGGTCAAGAGCTTGCTTATATAGCGCGCTCTTAACCATGTCTCAGAAGCGCTGTAAATTATACATACATCCTTTCGATAAACCCATCGGCTTCTTCGGGTGTTTCTGCTTCTGCTTTGGAGGAGCCGCCGAACTTGATTTCGCCTTTTTAAAACTTCCCTGAGGCATTTTTAATAAGTTTTATTTCATGTGTAATAAAGAGCGATATTAGAAGAATTTGCAGAAACGTAAACAAAACATTGTTACTGATTCATAGTTTGCATTCATCGCTTAAAATACCCACCTGAATCCCAAATTGATTCTAATATATAAAATGAAATATGATAAAGAGCAGAAGGAGAGTGAACTGAACATATTAAATTCCATATGCAATTAAAATTTAAATCTGTTACTCGTATAAGCCTATACATTATTTCCTGGTAAAGATTTGATCCTGAATATGTTTTATAAGAGCGTAATGCGTAGTTTACGGTTTGCTTTGGATCCTTGATTAAGAAATAAATAAAGATATAAACAAATAAAATAAATTAGGCATCACAGGATTATTAGGAGTTAGGCGGAGTTAGGAGTGTTACCATCTAACTTTTAGACATCATATTATGAACAATTGCACTTGTTTCTACAATGGCTAGGGAATACGATCATCTCTTCAAGTTGTTAATCATTGGCGATAGTGGTTAGTAATCAGCTTACTTTCAATTAAAGTTATCAAAATAGCCACTGTAATCATAGGAAGTAGGAGCTATAATTATCACTGATGATCATTTCATTTTCAAAATTAGTCGGATATGCATAATTAAAGGCCAATTTTTCAATTGCAATTTTAAATTATTTCAGCCTTGTAGTTAAAGCGTCTTTCGGTGTTTTATATAGTTCTTATATGAAAGAATGACATTGTGGATATATTTCATTTAGGCAGCAAGTCAAGTCCTTTTATCTATCCAGTTATTGGTGAGCTAATAAGCTAAGGGAACAAACTCCTACCATCACTCACTAGTTAATGAAAGCATGAAGATGCCTTTTAATATAAATATAAATTCATAAACAACCACTGCCATTTCTCGACGCATATATAAAACCAAAACATCAAATCAGCTAAATAAATTTATTCCATCGCATGTACTTATTTATACTACAATACCTTTTGATGCTTTTAGGAGGAGAGAATTACCTGGCATTTGAAGGTTATCATTTCTTTCACAGTAATAATCGGCATAGTCATCTCTTACAAATCGTAAATGTTACGATGAGTCAATTAGCAAATTGTCTCGGATTCGATGCAGCACAATTGAGCTATGAACCCATAGACTTTACTTATCCTATCATTGTTATTATGAGTGCTGCTTTATCTCCTGTTTGACTTCTGAGCCAGTGTTTTGACAAATTACCCAAGGTGTCCGGTTTATCGTGTCACTGGCAGAACTCCATTGCCACAAAGATACGATTAATCATGCTGAGAGAGAAAACATTATAAAGAACTAAACATGTACAATTGTGCATGTCATGTGTGAAAATATTGACAAGTTTATAGCGATAAATAAATAAATGTTTACATTTTTTCTTATTGTTAACAGGTGTTGGTAAGAGTAGTCTGCTGCTTCGCTTTGCCGATAACACTTTCACAGGTAAGAGCCAATTATCTTCCTTTTCTTAAAGTGTGGGTCATTTTTTTTGGTCGAATTTGTTGATTATTACAGATTTGTGTTTATTAGGCCCCTATATAGTTTAAAATATTAAATAAATAACCCGTGTCGGACTCTTGATGCTCAAGTACTGACCTACCGAAAGCTGCATCGTGTTTTGTATTCTAAGCTGATTAAGGCAGTCACTTAGGAAGGCAATGGAGAGCCACCTCATAAGTTATAATTTTCCTAGATCTATCTAATTTAGGTATCATTAAATTACATATTGTTAAGGCAAAGCCTTTGTGATGGAATCGACTTGTTGCTCAATGGTTTGCTAATTAATGAGCAAGGATGTATGTTTGATTGGTGCATTGGACCTGACAGAGCACCAGTTAGACAGATTGATAGATAGTTTTAACTATTATGATTTTATGTCATCTAGACCCTAATCATCAATCTTGTATACAATTAAATTAATTATTGTTTCTAGGCACATTTATAACGACCATTGGGGTTGATTTCAAGATCAGAACAATAACGGTTGATGGTGAGCGGGTAAAGCTACAGATCTGGGACACGGCCGGGCAGGAGCGGTTTAGAACAATCACATCTACGTTAGTCTAATCTTTTCCCTTGTTCCAACGAGTACACTTTTGTTGTTGATTTATATGGGATTTTTATGGACTAGCATTAACTTGCCCAGTGCCCACTTATAAATGATTTATTGGGTTCCAGTTAAAGCCTTATTAAAGTTCTATTACTTTAATAATTGAATGGCTGTACGCAAAAAGGGACCAACCCACAAAAGAAATTATTTTATTTTACTTTCAACTATTTTCAAAATCGTAAACTGAAGGCATAATACTTTTTACCAGTATTGTAGAACACCATTTTATCTAGTAAATACCAACAAAATATGCTAAATATTATGAAAACAGTTCGGAGATATATATTGTTGAACACAAATTTTTACTATAGCATATTTCTGATGTTACTTGGTCCACTTTTTCTTAGGATCTAACAATTAAGGAACTATGTTTAACATGTTAACGTAGTTGTCTGATACAAAAGGGTTTCTATTGGTTAACTACCGATTGGTTTTTGTTAAAACTATTTCTGATCTATTTCAATATCTGTCGCAATTTAAGTGGTTGCTATCAGAATGGATATTAATCAAGCTTTGCTTAATCAAAGTTTGCTTATAATCTATTACTAAGGGCTGCTATATGTACGGCATACTGTACTCAGTCATCAATCTCGCTCGTTAATGAGGATGCCATCGATCAGTCAAGTGACATCTGTGATTTGAATTTTTGTATCTAATTACATATTATCGTGCTTCACATTTCAATGTGTAGAGTACATGTTATGTGTTGTAGACTCTATCACGGCACACACGGTGTGGTTGTGTATTTATGTATATGCTGTAGATACTATCACAGCACGCATATGTGGTTGTTCTATACGATGGAAAGTGTCAGATGCTTGTTTATACCCACTCTGCTTGTTGTTGCACACTGCGTGACGCCGTGACATGTTATAAGTTGTAGATACAATCGCGACATGCACGGAGTGGTTGTTGTATAAGAATTGACATGTTATATGTTGTAGATACTATCACGGCACGCATGTGTGGTTGTTGTATACGACGTGACATGTTATATGTTGTAGATACTATTGCTGCACACACGGTGTTGTTGTTGTATACGACGTGACGTGTTATATGTTGTTGATACTATCACAGCATGCATGTGTGGTTGTTGTATACGACATGACTTGTAATATGTTGTAGATACTATCGCGGCACACACGGTGTGGTTGTCGTATATGACGTGACCAGCGGGGAATCGTTCGCTAACATCAAGCGCTGGCTGCACGAGATCGATCAGAACTGTGATGTCGTCAACAGAGTGCTCGGTATGATCTTTATTGTCACAAGTTGTTGTTGTTATTCACCCAGGATATCAGCCGTGTTGCTGACATCCTCTATTCTCTCATTTTGATCATTATTTCTCTCATCATCGTGATCTTTATTCTCTCATCATATTGAAGCTAAAGCCAAATTTAATGTCAGCTTCGCAGCTTAATGGCTACATCAGTGAGCCCTGGGATTTGAACCATGAACTATGGAACCCGCGTCGGTCACTCAACCGATGTACTATTGGCTCATGCTGTCTCAGACAGAAATTCATAAGCACCTTGCTATACTCATTCGTGCATAACGAAAGAACACTCCATCAATAAATTGAATCTGCAGCTGTTTTCCTTAAATTAAATCTTGAAAGTTTATCAATGTTCTTAAAGTTTATTAATATTTATTATTATTTATTGTATGTCTTCCTGGAAAAGTGGTAGCGTCATGGATTTTCGAATATGACGTCCGGGGTTCAACTCCCGGTAGAGCCGATCAGAGGGCACAATCTCTGACGTACAGGCGGGATGGTTGATCGCTGCATTGGTGTGAAAATGGGTCTTAAACAAGTATCTGATGCTTCCTGACCCATATCACCGTTATTAAATATTATTAATATTATTAATATTAAAGTTCTAAAAAATTTTATTTTAAACGATTCCTTTTATTGCTTGCTAACCAGGGTTTTGGTTAATGACTAAAATATTATATGTTATTATTCTGCAGTTTATCATAATTATTAGAGTTAGCTATTCTCTGATCGAGGCAGTTGTGACAATTTAGATAAATTGAAATTTATACATCTTCAATTTTTTTTAGAACAAATATTATTACTGGATTACCCTAAGTAATTACTGTAATTAGAAGTATTTACGTAAAATAATCCGCAGGCTTGTACGGCATACACTGTTCTGCTTTAAAAAATTTAATATGACCCCTATATCTGTGTAGAATATCTAGACTTACAGCTTATGTTATTTTGTCTTGTATTTTGTTTGTAATGTGTGTGCATATATTTGTAAGGATTTGCGTGTGTCAAGTCTGCCAATAAATGAATATAATATCAGTAGTATTATTTCCTGCGAATTTGTAAATAATTGGTAAATACTTTTTATTAACCTATAATATATATTGTTAACTGCTAAGGCACTCATTTGTAAATCGTTACATGTTCTTGTTATTTAGTTGGTAACAAGGATGACGACCCCAACAGGAAGGTTGTTTTGACGCAGGACGCTCAACAGTTTGCTAATCAGACTGGCATTCAGCTGTTTGAGACAAGCGCCAAAGATAACAAACATGTGGAGGAGGTTTGGAAATTTTACTTTTTTTCTTTTTCTAGGTTTTTGGCTGAGTCGTTTGGAGCAATGGCTCGGTTGTCATCGATGTTCCTTCAGGACATAGATCTTCCATTTTCAAAACTGCAATTATTATGGACTTTATTGTTCAATAGTTAGCTTGAAATCGTTCAACTTTCAGACACCACAATTTCTTATCCAGAATCATTATTTAATTTTGTTAAGCTTAAGCATGCATTGTTTTTGGAAGTGAGAAAATGGAAAGTATCTATTTTTTAATAGAGTATATACTATACAATGCCAAGGCATTTAAATACTCTACAAAGATAATTAATCAGAGAAGGCTACTAGAGATGTGAAGAAACCTGAACAGGTTCTTAAAGAACCGAACCCTACTTTTTGAAGAACCCGAACAGAACCGAACCCAAACTTTGAAGGTAAACAAAGAGCCCAAACAAGAACCGAACCCACCTTGCAAAGAACCCAAACTAGAATCCAAAGTTTTGGATTCATTGTAATTCAAGTAATAGTTTTTCTTGGGATTATTGGGCCGTTTTTCAATTAGGCCTATATCTGGCAACACGTTGAGACAACATAATATAATTATATATGTCTAAAATATTTGTAAGTGAGATGATCATTAATGTAATTAATATTTTGTAAGTTTAGCCACTGTTAAGTCTAGTTCTGTACTAGTTCTGTAGTCTCTCTGTGTGTGTAATTGCATCAAACAGTGCCGCAGTTCTGAGCCTATCGATTTGAACTTTCCAGGAGCTGGGGTGAACCCTGGGTAGGACATGGAGGGGTCGGTCGACTGGGCACTCTGACCCCAGGGGGACACTGTAGGAACACCCCGAAAACTATTTACATCAAACTCCGCCATCTATCAATTGAAACGAAAGAACTATTAATTTACTATATTTAATTGAAAAGTGGTTTTATTATATTTATGCCTGCTTAAAGGTTTCAATCTTTCTCAGTTAATTTTTTAAATTAACTTTTTAACTTTTGCATCATCGTATTCATAAGTGTTGAAGACTTGCATTTCACCGTGGTCTATGCAAGAACTTATAGTCGCACCGGCAATGAATGGGACGGCAGACGCTAATCATCAAGTCATGACAGAGGGTCCAGCATAAAAATTAACAAATGAATGAAATGGATCAATTTCACAGTATTACTACATAAACATAAAATAGAACAATTTTAAAATTATTCTGAGGTAGATAAATAAACAAATTGTCATTAAAACATAGCCTTCAGTTTTAATGTAGGCTATGTGTTAATGACATTGACAATTTGTTTATGTCATAGGTCTACCTATCTCAAAATAATTTTAAAATTGTTTTATTTCATGTCCATATAGAAATACGGGGAAATGCAACGATGCAAACATCGTTTGCATCATCATGCAAAGAGAGAACATGAGATGGAATAGAACCCGGACCGATTCTTAAAGGGCCGCACCAGAACTCTACTTTTTGAAGAACTGAACCGAACCCAAACTTTGAAGGTAAACAAAGAACCCGAACAAGAACGGAACCCACCTTGCAAAGAACCCGAACCCTAACTAGAAACCAAAGTTTTGGGTTCTTTCCAAACTCTAAAAGTAACTAGTATGCATTGGCAGGTGACATAGAACTGCTAGCTGTTTCTTAGTCTTCTTGAGACGAAACTAACATTGCATTTAGGTGAAGAACCAGACGTTAAGTCCTGATTGTATTGTTTTGTTGCACTTTGATACATTTGATGTCGCCAATTTTAAAGCTTTGCAGTTAAGTACAATTATTAACTCGAAGGCTAACGTTAAGTACAAAATATCAAAATATTTTGAAAACCTATTTCTAATGAATGCATTATTATGTTGAATAGATTAATGCAGCTGCTTGTTTGTGATTCTGTTTGTTTGTGTGGTGTGTAAGTATGTTTGCATGTATGCACAATCATTGTCATTCATTGTGCATTATACAGCTATCACAGAGCTGATGCTTTGTATGACACTGACATCGCCTTCGGGTGAGGAACTGGACGTTAAATCCTCATTGTATTGTATTGTTTGTATGTGTTTGTGTGTGTATTTGGCTTTCCTGATGTCTTCTTCAGATGATGAAACGGATGTTAGATTCGCATTGATTGATTGATTGATTGATTGATGTTCAGATGTTCATCGCTATGTGTTTCTCGGTGTGTTTGTATGTTCAGATGTTCATCGCTATGTGTTTCTCGGTGTGTTTGTATGTTCAGATGTTCACAGCTATGTGTTTCTCGGTGTGTTTGTATGTTCAGATGTTCACCGCTATGTGTTTCTCGGTGTGTTTGTATGTTCAGATGTTCACCGCTATGTGTTTCTCGGTGTGTTTGTATGTGTGTTTGTATGTTCAGATGTTCACCGCTATAACAGAACTGGTTCTTAAGACTAAGCGGGAGCAGCAGACTAGGCTACAGAACACGCCCACTGATACAGTGAAGGTGGGGCGGGGCGGACAAGGGGCAAAGAACAAGAAGAAGTGCTGCTGATATTTGAAATCTTCTACCGAAAAATCTTAGTAAATGGGCAGGGGCTGGGGTTTCAATTTGGTCCTCTGAGGCGACATCAGCGGTGGACCTGATTGATTGCGCTACATTTTCCACTGAACTAACCGATATATGTGCATTTTATGTCTCCTAATGGTTGTGTACTTCTTGTTGTTAGGTGTATTATTATAATGACCATTATCATTTTATTTTTTTATATTTTTGTTTATCATCAGCTATGAAAACTTCTAATTTGGAAATAATTATGAAAATGATAATAATAAAATAAATTTCAGTCCTGAGTGTAATTTCTATTTTCTGGTTTATAAAACTCAATTTGCTAACAGCAATTTCATTTCTAAGCAATTCACAATTGGAATACAAATTTAAAAGTGGTAGCATATTTGACTATTATTTTACGAATCAGGGTTCATCCATCCGCATCAATGGAGGCCTATATATGTTAATATACATTCTATCATAATGCTTGTCTGATCACATTAAAATAGACCCTGGTCAATGGTCATGCTATTCCATGAAGGCGATAATAGTAAAGCTCAGTTTAACGTCTGTTTCCCTACCCAAGGACACTGTCAGAGACGGATCCAGCTGGGATTCCAACCGTGGCCTCCTGCTTATCAGATAAGCTTGCAACTGCCTGGGCTATCCAGCCGGGACAATGAATGTATACTGTATGATAAGTATATTTTCTTTATATTATTGTCTGATAATCGTATTCTCTTTAATACTTAACTGCTTCATTCCTTTCCTTTTATCATGGGTCCAGTTATACGGGTGTGTACATTTAGCATAACTACTAAAAATACCGTCATATTACTGCAGTATCGTCAGTTGAAATTACCAATTTAGCATTAGACATGCTTAGACTTTATAAGAATTGTTTCTGTATGTTGTTTTGTAATTAGAATCGAAGTCGCCGATTTCACGATATTATGCACTAATTTTGCAGATTTGGGTTTAATAGGAAAATTTGATAGGATTCTCTGACTCATTAAAGTTTTAATATTATAATGACAAACTTTTTTTAGTTTATTCTTTATTTTATTTCAACATACATTTAATAAAATACATCAGTTCAACATAAGAATAATAGCGTCACTAACATAGAGTTATTTAAACTCTGTATGAGTTCTTGTTGTTGCCCACCCGAGGATCAGCCGTGGTGCTGACACCCTCTATCTTCATCCTTGGGAGCACTCCTCCAGGGCTCGCCGCCAGGTATCCAGCAGCTCTGCCGCCTCACAGGGATTGTTCCATAAGTCTATTGGAGAAGTGTTGTCTGTATTTGTATGCATTGAAAGAGGTGTATTGTGTCGTGTGTTTGGTCAGAGCATGAGTACATTTTTCTGTATGAGTACACAAAATGATCAAAAATACTTTAAAACATTCTTTCAAGCAATTTAGTTCCTATTTCCCGCTATGATTTGACCTACAGGTTTTAGTTGGACTTGAGTAACATATAAGAATGTCTAACTCGACGACCCTGACATCATCCTTGGATGAGGAAAGAGACGTTAAAACCTTTATTATTATTATTATTATTATTGTAACATATGCCACTAACAACTTACACTAGGTTATGTGTGTGACGTCCCTGACATCGCCGTCGGGTGAGGAACCCGACGTTAAATCCTCATTGATTGATTGTAGTTCATTGCGCCTTCTAAGTACCATAGATAAGTACTGAGTTAAGTACTTATCATTATGACTAATGCCTAAGTATTGATAGTTAGGTACTTTAGAGTATTGTGGTTTGTATTATTTCTCTTTTTTGGACATAATGTGTAATTATTGTACAGATATTTTAAACACATTAACGTGTGAGTAAATCATGTTGCACCACCAATTTCTTTTACAGTTAGCATTTCTATTAAATGCATTTTGTATTATTATTTTTTCAGAAAATGCTGTTTTTGTAAAATTCTGTAATACTTGTTTATTCAGAAGTAATAATAATAAAAATAATAATGGATTAACGTCCATTTCTTCATCTAGGGATGATGTCAGGGACATCATGTAGGTTATGCCTTAACTCTACCGTCAGTTGAGAAGCCAATTGGTAGCTTGATTTTATTTTTATACATACTAACTTGCAGATAATTTATTTGAATTGATTTTGTTATATGTAGCTGAAGGATAATTTTGTTATAAGGTTCTACTGCAGTTATCTATAATTGGGATTATAAATTAAAAAATTTAAATTGTCACAATTCGCTCTCACTGACTTCTCCAACATTATCCTTGTATGAGGATCGAACATTAATTAAACATTCATTATTAATATTATTATTATTAATATTTTGTGCCAAATCTGCTGGGCTTTAAACTTTTAAAAATAATTTCCAAAATGAGAGTTCCATTGGTTTCACAGGTTTAATTGAAAATATTATTTATAAGTTTAAAAATTGCGTTTTGAAAATATCTCGTATCTCGTCCCATTGTAAGTGTCTAGTTTGTCTTAATCTGCTTTATTATGCTACCCTACTATATATTGTCACGCTATTATATATTATAATTATTGTCACGCTATTATATATTATAATTATTGTC